>CASBMC010000028.1:95000-101124 GCA_949125395.1 Diaphora mendica | reverse complement strand
CTAACCTAACCTAACCTAACCTAACCTAACCTAACCTAACCTAACCTAACCTAACCTAACCTAACCTAACCTAACCTAACCTAACCTAACCTAACCTAACCTAACCTAACCTAACCTAACCTAACCTAACCTAACCTAACCTAACCTAACCTAACCTAACCTAACCTAACCTAACCTAACCTAACCTAACCTAACCTAACCTAACCTAACCTAACCTAACCTAACCTAACCTAACCTAACCTAACCTAACCTAACCTAACCTAACCTAACCTAACCTAACCTAACCTAACCTAACCTAACCTAACCTAACCTAACCTAACCTAACCTAACCTAACCTAACCTAACCTAACCTAACCTAACCTAACCTAACCTAACCTAACCTAACCTAACCTAACCTAACCTAACCTAACCTAACCTAACCTAACCTAACCTAACCTAACCTAACCTAACCTAACCTAACCTAACCTAACCGAACCTAACCTAACCTAACCTAACCTAACCTAACCTAACCTAACCTAACCTAACCTAACCTAACCTAACCTAACCTAACCTAACCTAACCTAACCTAACCTAACCTAACCTAACCTAACCTAACCTAACCTAACCTAACCTAACCTAACCTAACCTAACCTAACCTAACCTAACCTAACCTAACCTAACCTAACCTAACCTAACCTAACCTAACCTAACCTAACCTAACCTAACCTAACCTAACCTAACCTAACCTAACCTAACCTAACCTAACCTAACCTAACCTAACCTAACCTAACCTAACCTAACCTAACCTAACCTAACCTAACCTAACCTAACCTAACCTAACCTAACCTAACCTAACCTAACCTAACCTAACCTAACCTAACCTAACCTAACCTAACCTAACCTAACCTAACCTAACCTAACCTAACCTAACCTAACCTAACCTAACCTAACCTAACCTAACCTAACCTAACCTAACCTAACCTAACCTAACCTAACCTAACCTAACCTAACCTAACCTAACCTAACCTAACCTAACCTAACCTAACCTAACCTAACCTAACCTAACCTAACCTAACCTAACCTAACCTAACCTAACCTAACCTAACCTAACCTAACCTAACCTAACCTAACCTAACCTAACCTAACCTAACCTAACCTAACCTAACCTAACCTAACCTAACCTAACCTAACCTAACCTAACCTAACCTAACCTAACCTAACCTAACCTAACCTAACCTAACCTAACCTAACCTAACCTAACCTAACCTAACCTAACCTAACCTAACCTAACCTAACCTAACCTAACCTAACCTAACCTAACCTAACCTAACCTAACCTAACCTAACCTAACCTAACCTAACCTAACCTAACCTAACCTAACCTAACCTAACCTAACCTAACCTAACCTAACCTAACCTAACCTAACCTAACCTAACCTAACCTAACCTAACCTAACCTAACCTAACCTAACCTAACCTAACCTAACCTAACCTAACCTAACCTAACCTAACCTAACCTAACCTAACCTAACCTAACCTAACCTAACCTAACCTAACCTAACCTAACCTAACCTAACCTAACCTAACCTAACCTAACCTAACCTAACCTAACCTAACCTAACCTAACCTAACCTAACCTAACCTAACCTAACCTAACCTAACCTAACCTAACCTAACCTAACCTAACCTAACCTAACCTAACCTAACCTAACCTAACCTAACCTAACCTAACCTAACCTAACCTAACCTAACCTAACCTAACCTAACCTAACCTAACCTAACCTAACCTAACCTAACCTAACCTAACCTAACCTAACCTAACCTAACCTAACCTAACCTAACCTAACCTAACCTAACCTAACCTAACCTAACCTAACCTAACCTAACCTAACCTAACCTAACCTAACCTAACCTAACCTAACCTAACCTAACCTAACCTAACCTAACCTAACCTAACCTAACCTAACCTAACCTAACCTAACCTAACCTAACCTAACCTAACCTAACCTAACCTAACCTAACCTAACCTAACCTAACCTAACCTAACCTAACCTAACCTAACCTAACCTAACCTAACCTAACCTAACCTAACCTAACCTAACCTAACCTAACCTAACCTAACCTAACCTAACCTAACCTAACCTAACCTAACCTAACCTAACCTAACCTAACCTAACCTAACCTAACCTAACCTAACCTAACCTAACCTAACCTAACCTAACCTAACCTAACCTAACCTAACCTAACCTAACCTAACCTAACCTAACCTAACCTAACCTAACCTAACCTAACCTAACCTAACCTAACCTAACCTAACCTAACCTAACCTAACCTAACCTAACCTAACCTAACCTAACCTAACCTAACCTAACCTAACCTAACCTAACCTAACCTAACCTAACCTAACCTAACCTAACCTAACCTAACCTAACCTAACCTAACCTAACCTAACCTAACCTAACCTAACCTAACCTAACCTAACCTAACCTAACCTAACCTAACCTAACCTAACCTAACCTAACCTAACCTAACCTAACCTAACCTAACCTAACCTAACCTAACCTAACCTAACCTAACCTAACCTAACCTAACCTAACCTAACCTAACCTAACCTAACCTAACCTAACCTAACCTAACCTAACCTAACCTAACCTAACCTAACCTAACCTAACCTAACCTAACCTAACCTAACCTAACCTAACCTAACCTAACCTAACCTAACCTAACCTAACCTAACCTAACCTAACCTAACCTAACCTAACCTAACCTAACCTAACCTAACCTAACCTAACCTAACCTAACCTAACCTAACCTAACCTAACCTAACCTAACCTAACCTAACCTAACCTAACCTAACCTAACCTAACCTAACCTAACCTAACCTAACCTAACCTAACCTAACCTAACCTAACCTAACCTAACCTAACCTAACCTAACCTAACCTAACCTAACCTAACCTAACCTAACCTAACCTAACCTAACCTAACCTAACCTAACCTAACCTAACCTAACCTAACCTAACCTAACCTAACCTAACCTAACCTAACCTAACCTAACCTAACCTAACCTAACCTAACCTAACCTAACCTAACCTAACCTAACCTAACCTAACCTAACCTAACCTAACCTAACCTAACCTAACCTAACCTAACCTAACCTAACCTAACCTAACCTAACCTAACCTAACCTAACCTAACCTAACCTAACCTAACCTAACCTAACCTAACCTAACCTAACCTAACCTAACCTAACCTAACCTAACCTAACCTAACCTAACCTAACCTAACCTAACCTAACCTAACCTAACCTAACCTAACCTAACCTAACCTAACCTAACCTAACCTAACCTAACCTAACCTAACCTAACCTAACCTAACCTAACCTAACCTAACCTAACCTAACCTAACCTAACCTAACCTAACCTAACCTAACCTAACCTAACCTAACCTAACCTAACCTAACCTAACCTAACCTAACCTAACCTAACCTAACCTAACCTAACCTAACCTAACCTAACCTAACCTAACCTAACCTAACCTAACCTAACCTAACCTAACCTAACCTAACCTAACCTAACCTAACCTAACCTAACCTAACCTAACCTAACCTAACCTAACCTAACCTAACCTAACCTAACCTAACCTAACCTAACCTAACCTAACCTAACCTAACCTAACCTAACCTAACCTAACCTAACCTAACCTAACCTAACCTAACCTAACCTAACCTAACCTAACCTAACCTAACCTAACCTAACCTAACCTAACCTAACCTAACCTAACCTAACCTAACCTAACCTAACCTAACCTAACCTAACCTAACCTAACCTAACCTAACCTAACCTAACCTAACCTAACCTAACCTAACCTAACCTAACCTAACCTAACCTAACCTAACCTAACCTAACCTAACCTAACCTAACCTAACCTAACCTAACCTAACCTAACCTAACCTAACCTAACCTAACCTAACCTAACCTAACCTAACCTAACCTAACCTAACCTAACCTAACCTAACCTAACCTAACCTAACCTAACCTAACCTAACCTAACCTAACCTAACCTAACCTAACCTAACCTAACCTAACCTAACCTAACCTAACCTAACCTAACCTAACCTAACCTAACCTAACCTAACCTAACCTAACCTAACCTAACCTAACCTAACCTAACCTAACCTAACCTAACCTAACCTAACCTAACCTAACCTAACCTAACCTAACCTAACCTAACCTAACCTAACCTAACCTAACCTAACCTAACCTAACCTAACCTAACCTAACCTAACCTAACCTAACCTAACCTAACCTAACCTAACCTAACCTAACCTAACCTAACCTAACCTAACCTAACCTAACCTAACCTAACCTAACCTAACCTAACCTAACCTAACCTAACCTAACCTAACCTAACCTAACCTAACCTAACCTAACCTAACCTAACCTAACCTAACCTAACCTAACCTAACCTAACCTAACCTAACCTAACCTAACCTAACCTAACCTAACCTAACCTAACCTAACCTAACCTAACCTAACCTAACCTAACCTAACCTAACCTAACCTAACCTAACCTAACCTAACCTAACCTAACCTAACCTAACCTAACCTAACCTAACCTAACCTAACCTAACCTAACCTAACCTAACCTAACCTAACCTAACCTAACCTAACCTAACCTAACCTAACCTAACCTAACCTAACCTAACCTAACCTAACCTAACCTAACCTAACCTAACCTAACCTAACCTAACCTAACCTAACCTAACCTAACCTAACCTAACCTAACCTAACCTAACCTAACCTAACCTAACCTAACCTAACCTAACCTAACCTAACCTAACCTAACCTAACCTAACCTAACCTAACCTAACCTAACCTAACCTAACCTAACCTAACCTAACCTAACCTAACCTAACCTAACCTAACCTAACCTAACCTAACCTAACCTAACCTAACCTAACCTAACCTAACCTAACCTAACCTAACCTAACCTAACCTAACCTAACCTAACCTAACCTAACCTAACCTAACCTAACCTAACCTAACCTAACCTAACCTAACCTAACCTAACCTAACCTAACCTAACCTAACCTAACCTAACCTAACCTAACCTAACCTAACCTAACCTAACCTAACCTAACCTAACCTAACCTAACCTAACCTAACCTAACCTAACCTAACCTAACCTAACCTAACCTAACCTAACCTAACCTAACCTAACCTAACCTAACCTAACCTAACCTAACCTAACCTAACCTAACCTAACCTAACCTAACCTAACCTAACCTAACCTAACCTAACCTAACCTAACCTAACCTAACCTAACCTAACCTAACCTAACCTAACCTAACCTAACCTAACCTAACCTAACCTAACCTAACCTAACCTAACCTAACCTAACCTAACCTAACCTAACCTAACCTAACCTAACCTAACCTAACCTAACCTAACCTAACCTAACCTAACCTAACCTAACCTAACCTAACCTAACCTAACCTAACCTAACCTAACCTAACCTAACCTAACCTAACCTAACCTAACCTAACCTAACCTAACCTAACCTAACCTAACCTAACCTAACCTAACCTAACCTAACCTAACCTAACCTAACCTAACCTAACCTAACCTAACCTAACCTAACCTAACCTAACCTAACCTAACCTAACCTAACCTAACCTAACCTAACCTAACCTAACCTAACCTAACCTAACCTAACCTAACCTAACCTAACCTAACCTAACCTAACCTAACCTAACCTAACCTAACCTAACCTAACCTAACCTAACCTAACCTAACCTAACCTAACCTAACCTAACCTAACCTAACCTAACCTAACCTAACCTAACCTAACCTAACCTAACCTAACCTAACCTAACCTAACCTAACCTAACCTAACCTAACCTAACCTAACCTAACCTAACCTAACCTAACCTAACCTAACCTAACCTAACCTAACCTAACCTAACCTAACCTAACCTAACCTAACCTAACCTAACCTAACCTAACCTAACCTAACCTAACCTAACCTAACCTAACCTAACCTAACCTAACCTAACCTAACCTAACCTAACCTAACCTAACCTAACCTAACCTAACCTAACCTAACCTAACCTAACCTAACCTAACCTAACCTAACCTAACCTAA
>CASBMC010000028.1:10000-90000 GCA_949125395.1 Diaphora mendica | reverse complement strand
ACAATAATAAGGCAACAGCTCAATGACTCAAGGAACCTCAAGAGAGAGATAAAGCGGGAGATCGACAGAAGAGTCGATCTCCTAGAACGAATAATAAAGGCGTATGAAGAGGAGGCAAAGAGACCGAAACAAGGGCACAGTACCGAGGTCACGGAGGTTCCGAATATTAATGCCAACAAGGAAATCCTCAGAAAAATAGAAGACAATGAGAGGATGTTGAAGGAGAACGCTAAGGTCCTGGGAGAGATAAAGGAAAGCATAGGAAAGCAAGATGATAGGGAAAAGGAGAGGGAGAGAAAAGGAACATCAAAAGAGAACGAGAGAATACTGAAGGAAAACGTTAAAGTTCTAGGACAGATTAAAGAAAGAATAGAAAAACAAGATCATAGTGAAAAGGAGAGAAAAGTAACACCGAAAGAGAATGAGAGGATATTGAAGGAGAACATCGAAGTCCTAGGAGAGATAAAGGAAATGATTGGAAAGCACGATGAAAGGGAGAGAAATGGAACACACACAGCGACCTATGCGGGGGTAGTGGCGGGCCGCTCTGAAGCTCGGCTCCCGGAAAGGACGACCCTGCACTCGGTGGTCGTCACGTCCAAAAACGATCAGGACACCGGGGAGCAGGTCATAGAGCGACTGAGGAAAGCTGCGGACGAGGACGAGGGATGGGTGAAGGCAGAGAAAATAAGAAAGGCTAAAGACAGAAAAGTAATAATCGGTTACAAAACGGAAGAAGACAGAAAAAAGGCCCAAAAAAGGTTAATAGAGAAAGCGAAAGATCTTGTGGTGGAAGAAATAAAGAACAGGGACCCCCTACTGGTACTCTACAGCGTCCTTAAAAATCAGACGGACGAGGACCTGGTAAAAGCTGTCAGGTGCAGAAACCAGAATATATTCCGAGACTTAACACCGGACCAAGACAGGCTGATAGTGCTCTATAGGAGGCGAGCAAAGAATCCCCACATGTGCCACATGGTGCTCAGGGTCTCCCCGGCGGTTTGGTCTCGTGCCCTAGACATAGGGAGACTGCATATTGACCTACAACCGATTAAGGTTGCGGACCAATCTCCCTTAGTGCAGTGCTCCCTGTGTCTAGGATACGGACATAGCAGGAAGTTCTGTACCACAACAGAACTCAAGTGCAGCCATTGCGGAGGGCCCCACCTAAGGGCCGAATGCCCGGACGCTGCCAGTGGTGCAGAACCAAACTGTTGCAACTGCCAAGGGGAGAAGCTGAGCAGCACGGGGCACAACGCCTTCAGCGCCGAGTGCCCAATCCGCAAAAAGTGGGACTATCTGGCGAGACTAAGTACGGCATATTTGTGACACACTCGATCATACACACACGACACAGGAACATACACACACACACAGATTTTAGAAGTATATAGTGAATATATATGGAGATATCGTAACACGCACACAAACACCAGACACGCACACATAACTAAAGGGAACAGCATAATAAATTCACGACCAGGATTACAATAATTGCATATATTTAGGCATATATACACATTGTTGCTAACAAAGGTGGAATTAATGCTAAAAATAAAAAACATTCAGACACAAACATCACATATAGATTATATACACACAGATTAAATAACAAATTAAAATACACCCTAGATAAAACTATACACACATAATTAAACACTGGACATGTACAAAAAACAAAATACACAAAGTCACAAAAAAGCCATAATCTCACAGATTAAAGTCAAAAAGCACACAAAATCAAAAAGCCATTTGGAAAATAAACAGACTAAACAATAACAACAGGTAAAATGTATTAGATAAGAATAAAAAAGTATAAATAAAAAAGGAAAACAAAGCATGAACAGCATAAATGGAACATAACTTAGATAAAATAGTATATATAGTAGTAGTAGCAGTAATAGTAAAATAATAGGAAAATGCACTCAGAATAACACTATAGAAATATAAGAAATTAATATAATACATTGATATAAATTTAAAAAATTAGAAGACTATAAAGAAACCTAAGAATAAAACCTGCAACATAAAAACCCTTTGTTCTGTATTGTAAATATTGCACTAAGGATAAAAAACGGAAATTTAAGTCGTATCAAAACTTCTTGGAAATTAACGCTGCATTGTATAAATTCTGTGTAGTAATGAAACAAAAAATGGAAAAATTAACTAAATTCTGTAAAGTAATACATTAAATTGAAATTAACAAAAGCAAAGAGATGGATGGGAGGCACTTGGTGCAAGGCACAACAATGAACAGCAAATATATATGACTAGTAGCAAGGTCCTGTCGTTATCATGGACGGGGGAAAGCAGCGTTATCCCAAGGGATAACATAAAAAAAAAAAAAAAAAAAAAAAAAACCTAACCTAACCTAACCTAACCTAACCTAACCTAACCTAACCTAACCTAACCTAACCTAACCTAACCTAACCTAACCTAACCTAACCTAACCTAACCTAACCTAACCTAACCTAACCTAACCTAACCTAACCTAACCTAACCTAACCTAACCTAACCTAACCTAACCTAACCTAACCTAACCTAACCTAACCTAACCTAACCTAACCTAACCTAACCTAACCTAACCTAACCTAACCTAACCTAACCTAACCTAACCTAACCTAACCTAACCTAACCTAACCTAACCTAACCTAACCTAACCTAACCTAACCTAACCTAACCTAACCTAACCTAACCTAACCTAACCTAACCTAACCTAACCTAACCTAACCTAACCTAACCTAACCTAACCTAACCTAACCTAACCTAACCTAACCTAACCTAACCTAACCTAACCTAACCTAACCTAACCTAACCTAACCTAACCTAACCTAACCTAACCTAACCTAACCTAACCTAACCTAACCTAACCTAACCTAACCTAACCTAACCTAACCTAACCTAACCTAACCTAACCTAACCTAACCTAACCTAACCTAACCTAACCTAACCTAACCTAACCTAACCTAACCTAACCTAACCTAACCTAACCTAACCTAACCTAACCTAACCTAACCTAACCTAACCTAACCTAACCTAACCTAACCTAACCTAACCTAACCTAACCTAACCTAACCCAGTCTCGTACGCTTAGATGCCGTGACAACAGCGTTTTGAAGTCGCTCCGTACTACAAAAATCGTCTTTGTGGTAAAAGTGTTACGAAGTGTCAAGTGCTATACACCAAAAGATCGGAAATCGCGAGTGCTACACAACACCGAAAACCGCGTGGAAATTGGACCACAACTGTGGATTTTCCTAGAACAGCGAGTGTTTTTAATTAGGTTAAATTCGGGCGAAAAAGTGGAAAAACCCTAATAACTTTTATTTAAGATCAGTGACCCCTATTTTTTCAACTGTGGGAGGGTGCGTCTCGGGGAGACCTCTCTTTTGAGACCCCTCTCAGGTTTTTCAGGCGAAAAATAGGCGACATAGACACTTTTTTCCGAAAACCGGAAATTTAAAAAACACAAGGAAATTTGACAAAACACACATTGTGATATATCAAAAGTTGCGCCGTCACAAGACCTACATAAAAGTGAAAACCACGTAGTGATCGGATCATAAACAAAAATTTTCCTTTAACATAAACTAAAAATCTAGTGAAAAATAGTGTAAACAAACTTTTAAAACTTAAATAACTTCGTTTTGGGATCTGCGACCCCCGGATTTTAAGTTTTGAGAGGGTGCGAGGTGCCACATCTTTTGAGGCCCCTCTCATAATTTTCCGGTCACGTTTGGAAAAGTTGGGAACTTTTTCCTAAAAACCGCGTGGTCAACACGTGCCACGAGGTCCCCGATCCCGGTCCCACAGGAACAAGTTTGGTGCTGAACACAGTACGAGACACCATCAGAAGCCAGGAACAGCATCGAACTTTTAAAAAAGTTAAGTGGTTTGAAACTTATAGGGGGTCAAAGAGTGACAGACTACTGACAGCCCTATACCTAAGGGTAGTTATCCGACCCCCACTATTTACATCTCAACTAATAAAATACTAAGTGACAAAGTGTACGAAATCTTCCTGGTGAAAATAGGACAAAAGACCAAAAAATTATAGCATTATAAACTTTAAATTTAAAAAACTTTTCTTCAGGGTTGATTAAGGGTGGTTAAACACCCCCCAGACTCTTGAGACCCAAATACAAAGCTAGGAAAAGCCGTGACCTGCAACGGGAAACTTTTCCGGTCAAGATTAGATATAAGACAACAATTATATTTAGCTTTTTAAAATCTAGGTTTTAAGTTAGTGTTTAAGACTTTAACCCTAGACTTAAGCAATTTGCAGACATATTTTTCAAATTATTCTTTTAGGTATAATTAACATAGACCCTTGGGAATAGATCCCACCGCACTCCACATTTTTAAGACAATTAGTATAATCATTATAACATTATAAATAAGACCTATCCCCGGAACCTAGCGGAAATCTACAAAAAATATTTTGAAAATTCGGGGGTCCATATCTCTCGAACCAGCAGACATATTGAGGATCTGACGCCGTAGAGATAATTTTTTAGACAACATCTTCCAAAAGCCATCAAAAAATTGGCCCTAAGCCAAAATTTGAAGGGGGTCATTTTCGGAAATTCTTTACGTAACATCAAAATTAGGTCAAACTTCGACCCCCTATATCTCCGGCGTCCGGGACCTGATCGAGCCGGACGAGGTGTCAGGAAGCCCCCCACGACAACCACTATCCATCCCACCTAAGATTAACAAATCGCGGTGAGGCTCTTCGGAGGGATAGGTGCGGAATTTGGGAGAAATCCCAATATCTCCGGACTGGCTGGGCGGATTTCGGTGAGGTTTTTTGGATCCAAAGATTCCCCACCGGAGTCGCCTACTGACATCGCGGCTGTACCGATTCGGGTGAAACTTTCGCGAAAGAGTAGGTTTCGCGAAAGGAGAAACTGCAATATCTTTGGTCTGCCTGGGTTGTTTCTCGCCGGGTTCTCGGGAACGGGACCAGTGGAGAACGTACTACCACCTGTGCATCTTTGTGGAGATTAAAAATTTTTTGGAAAAATTAGATTAAATTAATTTCATTTAGTTTCGGCATTTGTTTTCGACAATACAAACCAAAATTAGGGCAAGGTGAATATCTCCGAACTGGCTGGCCCGATTTCGCTGAGATTTGGAAATCGGAGGTTTCTGGCAGAGGTGCACCCACTGGCACCATTAGCTGGACCGTTTTTGATGAAATAGGTTCAAATTGGGAGAAACACCGATAACTTCTATTTGGCTCGACCTTTTTCAAAAATTTTTTCGGGAGTGTCTTGGTAGTGCGGAGGACTATTCTACAGTGTAGAGAGGCGCTCTACATAGGGGCCCAAAATTATTTTAAAATTTTTTATTTTGTTTTAAGAAATTTTTCTTATTTCTAAATTTTTAACCTGACGGGGACTACCTACATCCCCAACACCAGAACAGCTCTACTACGTAGAGTCAAACGTCTCTTTATAGAGAAAAATTACTCTACCTTTTGTATATTGTGTATAACCTTGTGAGTCGACTCGACTCTATATTATTACTACTGACAATTATAACCTGTTATATTTAGAGCTCTTATTGTATTTAGGATTCACTTAAGTAACGCAGTGTATTAAGTCTATTGACTGGTACAACTAGATTTTAACCTATAGTTAAGACTGGGATTATACGTCTCAAAACAAATAGATTTAGATTACATACATTAACATTAAGTAAGGGTTGACTCTACATCTTGCTCTGGATAGAGCAAGGCTACTATTGTGTACTAATTGTATATCTGGCTACATCATCGTAGAGGCTAAGAAGATCTGTAACTGTCACCCTACTATTAAAGTAGTGACATTAAAATAAAAAATTTTAAAAAAAAAAAAAATTTTAAATATTAAAGGCATACTTACCATACAAATCATCTGGAAGCGCGCCTGCCCGTCTCGCCGTCGCGTAGGTGCACACCTGAAACAAAAATAGATTAAAAAATTTGGAAACTTTAAAATCTGTACTGGAAAAGGTTGACCTTACCATACCATATAAAACAAAAAATTAATACTTATTTACACCTAAATTATCCACTTTTTACACCTTGTTATTTTATTATTACACGCCTTACATTTTATATTTTGCACTTACTCCAGGTAAAGCTTACATTATTCTACCAGGAGTATTACATTTTGACGATCAGACTAACCAACACCTAAAAAACAATGATGGGAATACGAACCCCCGTAAAGAGGCCAGAGAGTGGACCCGATAAGAGCCCGCTAAATACCAGGGAGGAGGCAGGATCATCATCCTCAGCAACAAGCATGAGGCGAAGCATGGGCGAGTGCGAAGCGGGGAAGGTTGTCCCCAATCCCTGCACTACTAAAACGCACCCAAACCCACCCAAGCAACAGAAAGTACCGGTGCCACGTAGAACGTCTACGGAGGTGGCTAGAACATCACCGGTGCCAAGGCAAGACCAACCAAAGCCAAGCAGCAAAACGGCCCAGGCTAGGGTCTGGCTTCAGAAAGCGAAGACTTGCGTGAGCGAGTCTCGCAATCTGAAGACGGACCTTAAGGTTGGTATCCTGAATGCTGTTGACCACTTGTATCAGTTGGTCAAGGAGGCCGAAGCGGGTAAAACAATCACACAAACCGCGACGAAGAACATTGGTACCAACATTGGTACCAACACACTATCAAATAAGGAACCAGAAATGGTGGGGGCTACGGCAATCGAGGTGGACTCGTTAAAGAAGGCGATAGAGGAGCATAGTCGCCTTCTGGTTACTCACACCCAGAAACTGGATAGTCTAAAAGAGGCACTGCAGTCGGAAAAAACTGAAAAAGTCTCATACGCCGATACAGTGGCCAATCTCCCAGTCAAAAAGGCTCCCAAACAAATTCAAACTGCACTCCACTCGATTGTGGTCACCTCAACCAACGAGATGGACACAGGTGAAGAAGTAATCGACCATATAAGGAAGGCCGCAAACGCCAAAGACGGCTGGGTCACGGTCGATAGAATTAGAAAGGCTAAGGACAGAAAGATTGTCTTAGGATGTCGCACAGAGGAAGGAAGAGAAAAGTTAAAAAAGAGATTAGCCAGTGCAAAGGAGCAATTGAGTGTGGAGGATGTTAAAAACAAAGACCCTCTCGTCGTACTGAAAGATATCCTTAAACGTAACACCGACGACGATATACATCAAGCTCTTCAGAACCAGAACACGGACATCTTTGAGGGCCTTAGCAAAGAGGATACAAGAACCGAAATACTTTTCAAAAAGAAAGCACGAAACCTCCACACCCATCACGTGGTCCTCAGGGTTTCCCCCAAAATCTGGTCAAGACTGATACAGAGAGAGGCTGTACACATCGACCTGCAGAGGATCAGGGTTGAGGATCAGTCTCCCCTGGTCCAATGTTCCCTGTGCCTGGGCTACGGGCATGGGAGACGGCTCTGTGGGGGGACTGTCGAAAAATGCAGTCACTGTGGGGGACCCCACCTTAAAACCAAGTGCGCCGACTGGCTGGCCGGTACTGCTCCCAGATGCTGTAACTGCATGCACGAAGGCCTGGATCGCGTTGAGCACAACGCATTCAGTGCCGAGTGCCCAATACGCGGCAAATGGGAGATGTTGGCCAGGTCCAGAGTAGCGTACAGCTGAGGACTCTGGCTAGGTAACACTCAAGCTGGAATACATAAAGAGGACAATAGCACACTCATAGCACACCATACACGGGTGGGGCCAGACGCCGCCCGTGGATGCTGGCTATGAATTATATGAAGATTCCAAGACGGCATCACGGCAGGTCCGGGGTGGCGTCTCGCCTCACTTACCGACTCAACATGCCACACGAATGGACAGGTGAGACCGATGGGTGTGACTGTACAGATCCTATCAGGGTACGGAGGGCTCTCCAAACACCGGATTTGATTCGGATGTAGTGGGGGCCCCTCGGGCACTGTAAACTAAACACCAATATTGTTACCTCCTGTATCCAGCGGGAGTGCCAAGTAAAGGTAGCAGTAAAAACCTGTAAAATGTAATAAGCTTAAATGTAAATAATAGTTTAGAATACTGTACAATAAAAACTGGATAAAGTAAATAGTAAAAATAGATGAAACAATTATGTCTTAAATATATATTGCACATATATAGATGTAAGCATAAAAATAAATAGTAATAATAAACAGATATAAGTAAACAGTATAATAAAAATGTGTAGAAATAGTATAGTAACTATTTAATTAGATATGTACTAGATATAAAAATATTGTAAAATAAAACGCTGTGTACAACATTATTTCCCCAGAAATAAAGATGGAAAATAAATAAAGTATACAAAATAGGTCTTCATAAAGTGGAAGTCCCATCCACAAATAGAATGAATGAGTGACATGAATAAAAGAAAGACATAGTATGAAGAATAGAAGTGCGAGAGGAATATAAGATTAAAGTGTGATACAGAGAATTAGTTAGCTATAAAAGGTCTCCGATAATGTTGGAGGTTAGTCTGTAAAAAAAAAAAAAAAAAAAAAAAAAAAAAAAAAAAAAAAAAAAAAAACCTAACCTAACCTAACCTAACCCAGTCGCAATTCACCTCTCGGGACAAACGCCACGATTTTACGTGAGCTCCGAACGAAAAAATTCGAAAAACCGGTAAATTGTTACGCGATTTTCATTGTGAAAGTGTTGGAAGATAGAGCTAAGTGAGTGCCATCTTTGTGAAGTGTTGGTTTCAGTGAAATAACATCGCCTGAACCACAAAAACTGAAAAACCTCAAGTTTTTGAGGTTAATAGCACGTGGTCGGACCTTAAAACGGACACAGGAGCGTCCCGCGTCGTCGCCCCCTCTTGCAGTTTTCGCAGTCGGGTGCCTCCTCGGGTTCCGCACCTTGCAGCATCACCAGTTTCCTGAAAACAACATTAGTTTCAGAACTATATTGAAAAAACACAAAACCACGTGGTCCTGAAAATCCAAACGAAGAGACCTAGAGATCTGAAACTCGGCACGGACATCGGCCCCTACAACTACAGCAGGAATCTGAAACAAGAAGAATTTTTTATTATCAGGTTAAATTTTTATTAACTTTACAAACATTGAACTTTGACCTAGTGTAACTCCTAGACTATATTATATTTCGAAATTCTACAACTGCTCGTCGTTGCGCGCTGGCTGACCGAAGACACTTGCAAGATTTGGAGATTTTTGACCCCATATTTTAGAAATTAAAATTAAAAAACTAAAAATTTTGAAAATCTGAAATTTTTCAGCTGAAATAATTAGAAATTTAAATTTTTTATTTTGTAGCAATATAGCCTTACCTTAGACAAGAATTATAAGATTTTTTCCAGATTTTTCGGTAAATATTTGACAAAGATACTGAATTTTTTATGTTTTTTGCTAATAAATCCTAAATAAATAGAAATAATTAGATTTTTAAGTTAATATTGTGTTTTACCAACTTATTTAAGCTTAATTAAGCCCAAACTAGGTTGAGATAGCTGTAAAAACAAAAGATTTGGACTTTTTCGGCCATTTTATTTTTCACATATAAAATTCAAAATTGTTGTATCTCATTAGTTATTAGTGTTAGAAATCTCGGGTTTGCGCGGAAAGCTGCCTTATATGTTTGTCTAGCCTGAAACTAAGTTTCAGGAGTTTTCGGGCGAGAAAGATTTTTCGGCCTGAAAGTGCCTGTGGGGACAGCGGGAGATCGGACCAGGTATAATACTTGAAACCCGGTCCTTCTACGACCTCTGGTTGCCGCGCTATTGGCGTTTGAATCTGAGTTTTGACAGTTCAGAACTGTCAGAGTCGGACTTTGGACGTCCATATCTCCGGGCCGGTGCGGCGTGGAGGAACGCGGTTTTCTTCTGGGTACTTGGGGGGGTCACCTGGACCTGCTTCCTGAATTTCAGGCGTATTGGGGCCATAGACCTTCCTATCGCTGAAAACCCCGTAGGCTGAAGGAGCACGTCGGGGCGAGTCAGAAAAGCCCAAACTCGGTATATCTGCGACTTCGGGGGGGAATTCTGCAGCCTGTTAAACTTTAGGATTTACAAATCTGAACTGTCAGATTGGGACTTTGGCTGCCCGTAGTTTCCGAACCGGGAGTCGTAGAGAGTTGCGGTTTGTCTCTAAGGGGTTGGCTTAACCATTCCTATCACATAACTGAATTTCAGGAAATTTCAGCACCTGAAAATTTTTCGGGCTGAAACCCTAAAATCCGAGAGCGTCTCGCCGAGACCAGTACAGTGATACCGGACACGACCGGATTCGCATCGGCGGTTCCCGAGATATAGTGGATTGTATGTGAGACGGTAGCCATTTTGGATTTTTTTCGAGCCGTTGTATCTCGGAAGTCCTTGGGGCCAGTTGGGTCGTGTTTGGGGTCATTGAGGAGGGCTCGCGGAGATCTATAAGATCCACTAGCCAGACCGGCTCTACATAGAGTCTGAGACTTTTTGACAAAATTTTTGTTGAAATTTTATTATTTTTTTGCTTTTTATTGTGACTATAGTTTTTAAGGACATCCTCGATCCCTATACAGGTCGTAGGAAACAATTTATTTACTTTTGCGTGTTTTACTGACCTTTTTCGGAGCGACTCTGATTACTATCAGTAGTCTAATTTATATTTTTATTTTTTGTTAAGTATAGATATTACTTAGGACCAGAACTCAAAGAGTTCACATATTTGACCCTATCGTTGTTGTGTCGCTCTACACGCAGCGGTAATTATTTTTACACCTACATAATTTTATATTATTTTTACTTTTACATTCTGACGACCACCTCCATCGTTGTATCGCAACAGAATGTTTGTAGCTTCTCGCACACCCGCAAAGGAAAGCTCCCCTGAGAAAATGGTAGGGAAATCGCCTATAGGCGATAAACAAAAGACGGAAAAAGTTTGCCCCTCGACAAGCCACCCAGCGCCAGCGCAGGTGCGTCTTAGTATCGGAGAAACCGAGCCCAAAATCCGCCCCCCCTTCTCTGCCTCTCCGAAGGCTAAATTACCTTTGAAGCAGGGAGCGGTTAAATATATAAGCAGGCTTACCGAGGCCAGGGCTCAGGTTACAAAAGTCAAAAACGCCACTAACCTCAGTAAGAACTTAAAAACGGAAATTAAAAGAGACATCATCGAAGCTGTCGACCGTCTATACAACCTGCTAAAAGAAGCAGAGGGAGCACCCAAACCCACCATAGACACTGATTCCAAAACCCGGACGGTAGAAAAAGAAAGGGAGGAAAAGAGTAGTCTGGAGATACAACTCCTGAAACGTATGGACGAGCATGAGAAGCTGCTCAAAGAAAATAAAAAAGAGATCCAAAAAGTAGGAGTAATGGTGCAAGAGAGCCAAAAACTGGTCTCCTACGCTGAAGTGGTCGCCGGACCAGCGAGACGCCCCGCCCGTGGTGAGGCGACGATGCACTCGATCGCCATTACATCCAAGACAGAAACGGAGACCGGAGATCAGGTCATGGATAGGGTTCGGAAAGCGGTGAACGCCACAGAAGAGGGGGTAAAAGTGGACCGGATAAGAAAAGCAAGGGACCACAAAGTTATCTTAGGCTGCCAGTCTAAACACGAGATAGAAAGGGTGAAAGAGAGGCTGAAAAAATCAGGAGGGCACCTACACGTAGAGGAGATAGCCAACAAAGACCCCCTGATAATACTTAAATATGTCATGGACTATCACACAGATGACGGAGTCCTGGCAGCTCTAATAAGACAGAACGAGCGCCTCTTCAAAGATGAACCCGAGCAGAGCAAAACGGCCATGAAAGTCAAATACAGGCGGCGCACGAGGAACCAACACGTGTCCCACGTAGTGTTGACAGTACCGCCAGGTGTATGGCGCCGTATGACGGATGTGGGCATCGTGCACATTGACCTGCAGCGGATAAAGGTGGAAGACCACTCACCGCTGGTTCAGTGTACACGATGTCTAGGCTATGGCCATAGCAGAAAATTCTGCAAGGACACAGAAGATCTGTGCAGCCATTGTGGAGGACCCCACTTACGGGAAAAATGCGAGGAGTGGCTAACCAACATGCCGGCTAAGTGTAGGAACTGCACCAGGGCGAGACTGGAACGGAACGACCACAACGCTTTTAGCCCGGAATGCCCCACACGCAAGAAATGGGATGAACTGGCCCGGTCAACAATACAGTATTGTTAAGGGCGCCCTGGATCACTATAGGCTGGTACAAGTAAACTTGCAACGAAAAAGGCTAGCTACCGACGAGCTATTCATAGAAGCTGGCAAACAAAAAATCTCTGTGGCCCTCGTGCAGGAACCATATGTGGGTGCAAGGAAGGCGATGAAGGGCTGTGGGGGTGCTAGGGTCTTCCAGAACACTAGTAGAGGAGATGGGACCATTAAGGCAGCTATAGCTGTCTTTAATAAAGACCTCAACATCAAACAGTACCCGAAACTTACCACGAACAATATAGTCGTGGTGGGGATCCAAACTAGTGCCTGGGAGATTACCCTGGTCTCCTACTACTTTGAGCCAGACCAACCCATCATACCATACCTCGACCACCTGAGGATGATTGTTGCAAGCGTGGGCACAAAGAACTTAGTCGTCGGCGGCGATGCCAACGCCAAAAGTCTGTGGTGGGGAAGTCCCACTACTGACGAGCGGGGGGATGAAATGGCAGGAGCATTGGGAGAGCTCGACCTCCATATTTTAAACAAGGGTGTGACTCCGACCTACGACACCATCAGAGGGAACCATCGATACCAGAGCTTCATCGATGTCACAGCTTGCTCCGCGGACATTCTACATAGAATCGAACAGTGGAGAGTAGACGGTAGCCTGACCAGCTCGGACCACAGCGGCGTGAGGTTCAACCTTAAACTAGTTAAATCAAAAGGTACAAAAATAGAAAGAACAACCAGAATTTATAATACAAAAAAAGCAAACTGGACTGAGTTCCATAAGAAACTCAGCCAATCTAAATTAGAAAAAGGTATAAACAAAGAAGAAATAGAAAAAATTCAAAGTGTAAATGAAATAGAAAAAATGATAAATTTAGTAACAGAATTAATAACGGATATTTGCAATGACACAATACCAAAGAAAAGACCGAAGGAAGAACTCGCCGCGCCGTGGTGGTCCGAGAGACTGGATAAACTAAAAAAGGAAGTCGCCACTAAAAAACGACGAATAAGATGCGCGTGTCATACTCGCAGGCAGATGGTTGTCGAGGAATACCTGGAGAAAAAACTGGAGTACGAAACGGAGGCATCGAGAGCTCAGACGGAAAGTTGGAAGGAGTTCTGTACGAAACAGGATAGGGAGGGGGTCTGGGAGGGGATTTACAGGGTGATAGGAAGAACAACACATAGGGAGGAGGACCAGCCTCTGGAGAGGAATGGAGTGGTGCTGGACCCGCATGAGTCAGCAAGACTACTAGCGGAAACTTTTTATCCTAAAGACGAGGCTGACAACGACAGCGCTTACCACATCCTCACTAGAGAGAGAGCTGACCTGGTGAACGAGGAAGTAAACGACGAACAATGTGATCCCCCGTTCACCATGTCGGAACTTAGAACTTCTAGTGAGTCTTTCAACCCTAAAAAAGCACCCGGGGCTGACGGCTTCACGGCCGATATCTGCAGCCACTTCATCAATGAAGACCCCGAACTTACCCTGGCACTTTTTAATAAATGTCTGGAACTGAGACATTTTCCCGTAATATGGAAGGAGGCTACAGTCGTAGCACTAAAAAAGCCCGGGAAAGAAACGTACTCAACCCCAAAAGCCTATAGACCAATAGGGCTTCTCCCGGTTCTAGGAAAGGTGTTCGAAAAGATGCTGGTGGCGCGTCTCAAGTTCCATTTACTTCCCAGGATGAGTACTCGTCAATACGGATTCATGCCACAGAGGAGTACAGAAGACGCCCTCTATACCCTGATGGAACGCATTCGTGGCGGACTTGATCAAAAGAGACTTGTCACGATTGTGTCCTTGGATATAGAGGGTGCCTTCGACAGCGCCTGGTGGCCGGCTATAAGGGTCCGGTTGGCTGAGGAAAAGTGTCCTGTGAACTTGAGATGTACCATAGACAGCTATCTAAGGGACAGATGGGTTGGGGTGCGGTACGCTGGAGCGGAACACCGAAAAAGCACCGAAAAAGGATGCGTGCAGGGATCGATAGGGGGACCGATCCTGTGGAACCTCCTCCTAGATCCTCTCCTTAAGGAATTGGAAGCGCGGGGCAGCTACTGTCAGGCTTTTGCTGACGACGTCGTCTTAGTGTTTGATGGCGAGACGGCACACGATGTTGAAGTTCAGGCAAATGCCGCACTCGCACATGTTCTGACGTGGGGGGCTAAAAATAAACTTAAATTTGCACCGCAGAAGACCAGCGCCATGCTCATAACTAGAAAGCTCAAATTTGATACCCCGCACCTGAGCATGGGTGGGATCGGCCTCCCCATGGCCAGAGAAATGAAATTGTTAGGCGTCACAATTGACGAAAAGTTAACGTTCAACGGACACGTGGCGAACGTCTGCGGCAAGGCTGCGGCGATTTACAAGCAGCTGTGTAGAGCTGCCAAAGCCACATGGGGCTTAAACCCCGAAGTCACCAGGGTGATTTATACGGCAGTAATAGAGCCCGTAATTCTGTACGCCGCCAGCGTCTGGGCCCCGGCTGCGGAAAAGGTAGGCATAAAAAAGCAGCTAGGATCGGTGCAGAGAGGAGTGGCACAAAAACTATGCAAAGCTTACCGAACTGTCTCCCTGAACTCGTCGCTTGTGCTGGCTGGGGTGCTTCCTCTCGACCTGCGGGTTCGCGAGGCAGCTTCGCTTTATGAGGCTAGGAGAGGGATACCACAGCAATTTCTGGGGGACAGGGAGGTGGAGCGAAAGTACCCTGCCTTGTTGACACCACATCCCGCAGAGCGGGTTGACTTGGAGCTCGGGACCCTGGTGGACCAAGAACAACTCACAGCGCTGACCAATTTTGAAACAACCATCTTTACAGATGGCAGCAAAATTGCTGGCAAGGTTGGGGCAGCGTTGTCGATATGGGACAGAAATAAAGAAGTTAAATCCATCAAATTAGCACTATCGACACACTGCACGGTCTACCAGGCCGAGCTCCTGGCCATTTGTGTCGCGACCGGGGAGATCGGGAGAAATAAATCAACAACATTCGGCATTCTCAGCGACTCTACGGCGGCACTGATGTCGATTAAAAACCACAGTTGCCTCCATCCCCTGGCAGTGGAGGCTAGAGAGAACCTGAAAGCCCAGTCTCTCCGGGGCAAAGTTATATCTTTGTTCTGGGTTAAAGCCCACGCGGGGGTGGAGGGGAACGAGCGTGCGGACTATCTGGCCAAGGAGGCCGCGGAGAAGACGAAGAAAAAACCGGATTACGACCTGTGCCCCGTCTCATTCCTGAAGCGGAACCTGCGTATGCAGACGCTGGAGGAGTGGGACTCTAGGTATAGCGCGGGTGGAACCGCAGGAATAACAAAATTGTTTTTCCCGAACGCTGTAGCGGCGTACAGAACTATTAGGAAAATAAAAATTACACACATACTAACACAGGTAATGACGGGGCATGGTGGGTTCTCCGAATACTTGGAGCGTTTCAAGTGTAAGGGGAGCTCATCATGCACCTGCGACCCAGGTGAGAAAGAAACAGTGCCGCATATATTGTGTAGTTGCCCTATTTTTGCCTTAGAGCGATACAACTGCGAATGCAAAATTGACATAGAACTGAAACAAGAAAATCTGTCCAAAATTATTCAAAGCAAACACAGGGATGAATTTCTAGACTATTGCAATAAAATAGTAAAAATAGTGATACAGAGGAATAAAAACAGTGTATAAAAATTATGTTTACTCAATATTATGTAAAATATTAGTGATAAGCATAAATAGAAAATGACAATATATAATAAGCAAGTAGCCATAAGAAACATCTAAGATAGAAATTAAGAACTGTATTTAATGTTAAAATAGCATAAGAAACAGATGTAATAGACATAAGGAAAGATAGTATTTGTAAAAGAAAATAAATTAAAACAAATAAATAGAAAATGTTAATATAAATAAGAAATATCTAAGATAGAACTTAAGAACTGTACTTAAGAACATAACAACATAAGAAACAAATGTACTATTATATACATATAGCATATAATAAGCAGCAGTATAATAAGCATTTATAAGAAGAATATTGTAAAAGAGAAAAGGAGCAGTTGTATCTACCTTATTTACCCGTGTACGATTAAGTATATTAAGAAATGAATAAAGATATATATAATAGATAGAATAGGATATTAGACGGGAGTCCCACCCGTAAGGAATGAAAAGAGAAAGAAAAGATAAGATATTGGTATGAGCATGAAAGTGCGAGAGGAATAATAGTGAGAACTGGCATGCAAGTAAAACAGATTAAAATAGACTCCGATAACGTTGGAGGTATAGAATTAAAAAAAAAAAAAAAAAAAAAAAAAAAAAAAAAAAAAAAAAAAAAAAAAAAAAAAAAAAACCTAACCTAACCTAACCTAACCTAACCTAACCTAACCTAACCTAACCTAACCTAACCTAACCTAACCTAACCTAACCTAACCTAACCTAACCTAACCTAACCTAACCTAACCTAACCTAACCTAACCTAACCTAACCTAACCTAACCTAACCTAACCTAACCTAACCTAACCTAACCTAACCTAACCTAACCTAACCTAACCTAACCTAACCTAACCTAACCTAACCTAACCTAACCTAACCTAACCTAACCTAACCTAACCTAACCTAACCTAACCTAACCTAACCTAACCTAACCTAACCTAACCTAACCTAACCTAACCTAACCTAACCTAACCTAACCTAACCTAACCTAACCTAACCTAACCTAACCTAACCTAACCTAACCTAACCTAACCTAACCTAACCTAACCTAACCTAACCTAACCTAACCTAACCTAACCTAACCTAACCTAACCTAACCTAACCTAACCTAACCTAACCTAACCTAACCTAACCTAACCTAACCTAACCTAACCTAACCTAACCTAACCTAACCTAACCTAACCTAACCTAACCTAACCTAACCTAACCTAACCTAACCTAACCTAACCTAACCTAACCTAACCTAACCTAACCTAACCTAACCTAACCTAACCTAACCTAACCTAACCTAACCTAACCTAACCTAACCTAACCCCAGTACGATTCGAGGTCCCGCCGAGAACACGTGCTTTTTTACCCGCTCCGATCTTGTAAAATCGTTTTGAGTGGTATTTTTTAGTGCTACAGTGACAAATTTAGTACCAAAAGTTGCGTCTCAACGAGTCCCAACCGCTGGGAAATAGTGGTGCAGCCGCACGCGCTCGTACGAAGTACGAAAAGTGTTTTTCCTCAAACTTGGAGGTTATTCGTGGAAAACAGACCACAAAAATAGCGATAGTGACGTGACCAGTGTACGTACCTGTGAGTGAATAGTGTCTAAGTGTAGGGCTAAGCGGCCCCCATCTGACGCGCGGTGATTTTTCGCCGCCTGACCAGCCACTTTCCCGGAAAACTCCGAAAAACAAAAACCACGTGGCCACGTGGTGGGTGAAGGAGCTATCGGAGGACGCTGAAAAATTAAAGGTAGAAGAACATCAATACTAGACGACTTTTTCTGGTAACAGAAAAATTTTAGTAGTCTCAGAAAATTTTTTATAGCAGTTACAAAGTCGAAACTTTAAACACCAATAGCGCCGGTTCCAGAGGAGTTTCAAGTTTTCTGCTACTGCTATCCTGTGCGCGCTCGCTGGAGGAACGACCCTGCAAAAGCTCAGAATTTTGGACTTAATAGTTTAGCTGTAGTAATTAAAAATAGTTAATTTTGTGTTTTTTATAAAAATTTTTAGGATAATTTTAGGTTTTATTTTAACAAAATATATAGCATTATAGAGCTCGATTTTATCAAATTTATGATACTTTTTGTGTATTTTTAACGACAGTGGATCCGGAGATACGGAATTTTGAACATTTTTTGACATTAATTCGGAAAATATAACCAAAATTCTAAATTTTATAACGGGAACATATTTACACGCGTAATTGACATTGGGTTAAGCCCAAACACCGACCGAATAGCTCGTATTTTACGAGTTTCGAGACCAAACCGCCATCTTGGTTACGGTGGTTACAAACTTCGGAGTCCCGTATCTCAGGCTATACACATCGCAGGAAACTGTGGTTTCCACTATAGCATACCTTGTGGTGAAAGCTTCTCGTGCGGGACATTTTTAGGCCCATACGAGCAAAATCTTTTTTGAGCCCCGAAACCACCCTTAGAAGATAGGGTAGATAACGCCAAGACCCCCATTCGAAGTCCGGACTCTCTGCGGTAAACGGTTGAGGAGATACGGGCATTTTGCGCCCGACTTTGACAGTTCGGCCGCCATCTTGCCAAACTTCATACGGCCATAACTCCTCGGCCGAAAGTCGTAGAGGGACGCGGACTAGAGATTTGGGAAGGTCGAATAGCCTTCTTGACGACCCATAAGGTCAAGCGCCGATCTGAGGCAAAAATTTTCCCACCTCTACTGGTGGTTCCGGAGCATAGATCAGGTCAGGACGAGACGGAAGAACCCAAACACGGGTGTCCTGCGATCTTTGGAACGGGAGCTATTGAAGGCCAAACTTTGCGCACGCCGCCATCTTGGATTTTTAGAACACCCGTAACTTCCGAACCAGAGGTCGTAGAGACGTGGGGTTTTCTTAAGGCGTCTTGCCCGGCCTAAGAGAACAGACCCGGATACTTTTCAACCGGATTCCGGACCAAAAATTTTTTAGAGCTGGAAATAGCAACAGTCGATAGAGCACGCCGAGCTGGTTGCGGAGATACCAGGCACGACTATTTTTGACCAACCGAGCCCAGAGATACGGCCTTTTAACCGGTTCTGGTTACTCTGGTTGCTCAGTAACCGGGAATTTTAAACCTCGATTTCTCAGAAACCCGTGTACTTGGCCGGGTCGTGTTTGGGGTCTCTGAAACGGGGCTGACGAGGCCTATCTGACTGGATAGTCGAATCGACTCTACATAGAGTCAATATCTAAATTGACCATAAGTCTGTCAAAATTGACAACTAGAGCAAAATTCCTGCTCTATTGTGTTACAAAAATAACTATCTATATACTATAGAGTAATTCAGGACTAGAGCCTTAGCTCTACATTTGTTTTGTATCTTTATTTTGTCTTTTATATTTTTAACTAAACTTATACTTTAGACTCGCTAACAATAGCGAAAAACTAAAATCTAAGACAAGAGTCAGTGACTCTCACAATTTTGACTAGAATTAAGACCCTAATATTATATACGCTGTGTGTTGTGTCCTTTGACCGACGCACATAGACTAAGTAAACATATTAAACCAACCTGTGTACTTACCTGTGTACAAACGGTGTTCCTGCTGCTGTTGCACGTCGCCCGCCGTCGTTGCACGTAGTTCGTCGCCGGTACACCTGAAAAAAGAAAATATTATAATTACTTGTTATTGTAGGATCAGTATTCATAAGACTCACTACCTTTTCACGTGTAGTGAAAACTTAGTCTAAGACTAGAGTTAGTGACTCTATAGTTAACTTTTTACTTTTGATTGTGTGTTTACGTCTTGTGTTGCTGTGTTAATTTAAAATTTCATATTTTCTTTTAAACCCCCTTCATCATACAACTTTTTACGAGTTGCCTAATATCGAGATTGACGTTACAACCTATCTCAAAATGCTCTCCAGAACTCCAGTAGCAGAGAAGAAATCACCAACAAAACCCAGAACGGTGAGACATAGCATCGAGAAGTTTGAAGCGTCAAAGGACGCTCACTCACAAAGTAAAATGCCGGGGGATAAAGAAGCCGGTCCCTCAAAGACAGAGGCCCCCGTGAAAGTAGCGCCTAAAGCAACAACTCAGCCGAAACAGACTTCGCCAGCTGGTGCAGCACGTGCCGGACCCAAGACCCCCGAAACATATGCCAGCCGCACGACAGAAGCACGTGCAAAGGTACAAAAAGCCAAATACCATCTGGGCTCATACAAAGGTATGAAAAAAGAAGTGAAGGATGTGGTGATCGAGGTGCTGGACAGGCTCTACCAGTTGGTGAGGGAGTCGGAAGCTGCCACAGTTGTGAAACCAGGGAGGCCTGCGATGGCTGGCCTTGGTAAAGCCGAGAGCGACACCAGACCGGCCGGCGAGGGCCCCCTGGAACACACACAAAACAAAGAGATGCTCACAAAGCTGGAAGAGCACTCTAAACTACTACTGGAGACAAGTAGAAAAATAACAGAGCTAAATGAAAATATGGAGATGCATAAGGAGGCCCTAAGCAGAACTCAACAACAAACATATGCCGGAGTGACTGCGGGCAGCCGAAATAAACCACAACCGAGCACTTTACACTCGGTTGTGGTTACCTCGGAGGACGATACGGAAACGGGAGAGGAAACATTGGATAGGATAAGGAAAGCGGTTGACGCAAAGGAAGGTTGGATCAGGGTGGAGAGGGTCAGAAAAGCGAAGGACCGTAAAGTCATTATGGGCTTTGCAACCAAAGAAGACAGGGATAAAGCAAGACAAAAAATGTCAGAGAAAGGAAATGGCCTCACAGTTGAAGAGGTCAAAAACAAAGATCCCCTGGTGATCCTCAAGGACGTCCTAGTAATAAACACGGATGAGGACGTACTAAAAGCCCTGAAAAAACAGAACTGCTCTGTCTTCCAAGACCTACGGGAAGGGGAAGACAGAGTATCTGTGAAATACAGGAAGAGAGGTAGGAACCCGCAAATAGGGCACGTAGTACTCAGTGTCTCGCCCACAGTGTGGAAAAGAGTAACAGACAGAGGCTACGTGCGTATCGACCTCCAGCGCATAAAGGCTTACGACCAGAGTCCGTTAATCCAATGCAGTCGTTGCTTGGATTACGGACACACAAAGCGCTACTGCAAAGAATCGGCCGATCTCTGCAGTCACTGCGGAGGTCCACACTTGAAAGCCCAATGCGTGGAATTCCAAGCTGGAGACCCACCTAAATGCCGGAATTGCGTCAGGACCGCTCAGGACGACAATGAGCACAATGCCTTCAGCCCAGAATGCCAATACCGCCAGAAACGGGACGGGTTAGCTAGGCTCTCAGTAGCGTATTGCTAAGGGCGTCCCAGGCGCAACCACTTACAAGGTGCTCCAAGCGAATCTGCAGCGAAAACAACTGGCGACGAAGGAGGTCCTCATCGAAGCGAGTAAACGCCGAGCAGCAGTAGCACTCCTCCAAGAGCCTTACACAGGCAGTGACAGATCCATGAGAATGTATTCCGGCGTGAGAATCTACCAAAACACCAATGTGGGGGAGGGTAGAGTAAAAGCAGCAATAGCAGTCTTTGATAAAGACCTCACGGTCACTCAATACCCAAAACTCACTACCAACAACATCGTGGTGGTGAGGATCCAAACGGTGGCATGGGATATCTCGCTGGTTTCATTCTATTTCGAACCAGACCTCCCAATACAATCGTACATAACCCAGCTGGAGAGCATTGCTCAAACAGTGGGGCATCGGAGATGGATCATAGGAGGAGATGCAAATGCAAAGAGCACCTGGTGGGGCAGTCTAAAAATAGACGAGAGGGGTAACTGCATGGCCGACGCACTCGGAGACATGCGTTTACACATCCTCAACAGCGGTAATACTCCGACCTTTGATACAATTAGGGGTGGTCAACGATACCACAGCTTCATAGACCTCACTGCCTGCTCGGAAGATCTTTTAGATCTAATCGAACAGTGGAGAGTGGATGAGGGTCTAACGAGCTCGGACCACAATGGCATCCTGTTCAACATTCGGCTTCAAAGATCGAAAGGACTAGCTGTCTCCCGAACCACTAGAAAGTTCAATTCAAAAAAGGCAAACTGGTGTAAATTTTTGACAAAATTTAACCAGGCCAAAAAGGAATGCAAATTAGACCAGCCTAACATCGTCAGAATCAGTGTCACTAGTGAGTTGGAGACGGCAGTCAACAACTATACCAAAACGGTAATCGAAGCCTGCACAGCGTCAATGCCGCTGAAGAGGCCCAATGAGGAACTTAGGATGCCGTGGTGGTCGGAAAATCTCGCAAAGCTTAAGAGGGAAGTTGCCACCCGAAAGCGAAGGATAAGGTGCGCCGCACCAATCAGGAGATCGAAGGTCGTAGAGGAATACCTAAAGCTGAAGGAGGAATATGAGACCGAGGCCAATAAGGCCATAGTAGAAAGCTGGAAGGACTTTTGTGCAAGGCAGGACAGGGAAAGCGTCTGGGAGGGAATATACCGGGTTATCGCGCGAACACGGCGCAGGGGAGAGGACCTGCCGCTTGAAAAGGATGGAATTACCTTGGACTCTAAGGGATCGGTAGCATTGCTTGCAGAAACTTTCTTCCCAGAAGACCGGACGGAAGAAGACAATGACTACCACCGGGAAATTAGGTCCAAGGCGGACGGCGTGGGTGCGGTAGACCAAGCTGAACTCTGTGATCCACCATTTACGCTGATCGAGCTCCGTCAGGCGAGCGGCTCCTTCAACCCAAAAAAGGCCCCCGGGAAAGATGGCCTTACCGCCGACATATGCTGTAAGGCAATCGAGGCGGACCCAGAGGCTTTCCTTGCCTTGCTAAACAAATGCCTCGAACTCCGCTATTTCCCCCAGGAATGGAAAGAGGCAACCATTGTCGTCCTGAAGAAACCCGGGAAAGATAGCTACCATATGCCCAAAGCCTACAGACCCATCGGTCTTTTGCCAATACTAGGCAAAATATACGAGAAGTTGCTCATGTCTCGAATCAAACATCACGTACTGCCAAGAATGAGCACTAAACAATATGGGTTCATGCCACAAAGGAGCACTGAGGACTCCCTCTATAACCTACTAAAACATATCAAGTGCAAACTACAGGACAAGAAAATTACCGTACTAGTGTCCTTGGATATAGAGGGAGCCTTCGACAGTGCATGGTGGCCAGCTATAAGAACCCGTTTAGCTGAAGAGAAATGTCCGCAAAACCTCAGGCGGGTAGTAGACAGCTACCTTGCGGACAGGAAAGTGAGTGTGAGATACGCAGGAGAGGAGTACACTAAGAGCACGAACAAAGGCTGCGTACAAGGCTCAATAGGCGGACCCATACTGTGGAACCTCCTCCTGGATCCACTCCTCAAAAGCCTAGAGGAAAGCGGCGAATACGTGCAGGCTTTCGCCGATGATGTCGTCATGGTCTTCTCCGCCGACAACGCCCAGCAGATTGAGGTCAGCGCAAACGCTGCGCTCGAACGAGTCCGGAAATGGGGTGTCGAAAATAAGCTCAAATTTGCTCCGCACAAAACAAACGCAATGCTGATTACCCGTAAGCAAAAATACGACACCCCACGACTGAGCATGGGAGGAGTTGCGGTTACCATGGTCAGGGACCTCAAGCTGCTGGGAGTCACCATAGACGACAAGCTGACATTTAAGCCGCACGTAGCAAATGTCTGTCGAAAGGCTTTGGGCATTTATGGACAGCTTAAAAGAGCAGCCAAAACCACATGGGGTTTAAACCCCGAAGTAATTAGGACCATTTATGTGGCGACGGTCGAGCCGATTATACTGTACGGTGCCGGCATATGGGAACCTGCTGCACATAGGGCAGGAATAATTAAACAGCTGAACGCTGTGCAGCGCGGAATAGCGCAGCAGATCAGCAAGGCCTACCGCACGGTGTCGCTCAACTCGGCACTGGTTTTGGCTGGGATTCTCCCCCTGGACCTTCGTGTCCGGGAAGTAGCTTCCCTATACCGGGCCAGGAGGGGGGAGCCCCAGCCGATACTATATGGGCGAGAGGTAGAGACGATGTTCTCGGCCCTCAAAGTCCCGCACCCAGCCGAAAACATAGAACTAAAGATCGTCGGCCTGGTAAACCAAGAGCAACTTGATGCCAGCGGTGAATATGAAATACGCATATTCACCGATGGCAGCAAGATAGGGGGGGAGGTAGGCGCTGCGGTCTCAATATGGAAAGGAGGAGAGGAGACCAAAGCCGTAAAACTGAAGCTCGCGGACTACTGCACGGTTTACCAGGCCGAACTCTTGGCCATCTGCCGCGCAACTAGCGAGGCCCTCAAGAGCCGAGCGACATCGTGCGGCATATATAGTGACTCGATGGCAGCCCTTCAATCGATCCAGAACCCTTGTTGCCTCCATCCACTTGCGGTAGAAATAAGAAGGAACGTAACATCATTGTCCAGACAGAACAAGCTATTAACCTTGTTCTGGGTTAAAGCGCACGTTGGAATGGAAGGCAACGAAAGAGCCGATATACTGGCCAAAGAGGCTGCCAAAAACACCAAGAAGAGGCCAGATTACGACCAGTGTCCGGTATCGTTCGTCAAGCGCAGCATACGTATGGCAACGCTTGACGAATGGGACCGACGATACCAAACTGGGAAAACAGCTGGCATCACTAAACTGTTTCTGCCGGACGTGCCGGCGGCGTACAGTGTAATCAGAAAAACCAAAATCGATAACATCATTACCCAGACGATGACAGGACACGGGGGCTTCTCTGCATACCTGCACCGATTCGGGTGTAAGGAGAGCCCAGCGTGTGTATGCGACATAACTGTTGAAGAGACCGTCCCACACGTGTTATTTGAATGCCCGACCTTTGGTCTACAAAGATTCAATCTCGAACAACAAATAGGTTGTAGCGTTAATCAAGCGGAGGTCAAAGAGTTGATGAAAGATGAAAATAGGGAAAGTTTCCTTTATTACTGTAAAATAGTAGTTAACATAGTCATCAAGAGAAACAAAACAAAACCTTAGCACATAAGTATGCCTAATTAATATTTTGTGTAAATATATAAGATAGGCATAATATAAAATTGAAGTAGATAATAAGGAAATAGATAATAAGAGTATAAAATAAGTTTATGAAATAAGAACGTATAACGTTAAGAACCTGTAAAATAATTGAAATGTAAACAATAAACTATATGATATGTAATAGAAATAAGTAGATTAAACACTATAAACTGTAAAGTAATCTATAAAAATAAAGGTCAAGGTAGTGTACTATTAATTCCCCAAGTAAGAAATAAGGACAAACATAAAGTAAAGTAGGGTAAAGCAGATCACGTAGAACAGAATAGGATTAAATGTGGGCATCCCACCCACCAAAAGACTGAAAAAGAGGAATGCAAGAAAGACACAAAGTATGAGGAATGAAATTACGAGCAGAATAAGTGATAGAACTGGAATGACATAGAGAAATAGCAGTAGCAAAGGCTCCGATTATGTTGGAGGTAGGTTGTAGAATCAATATTAAAAAAAAAAAAAAAAAAAAAAAAAAAAAAAAAAAAAAACCTAACCTAACCTAACCTAACCTAACCTAACCTAACCTAACCTAACCTAACCTAACCTAACCTAACCTAACCTAACCTAACCTAACCTAACCTAACCTAACCTAACCTAACCTAACCTAACCTAACCTAACCTAACCTAACCTAACCTAACCTAACCTAACCTAACCTAACCTAACCTAACCTAACCTAACCTAACCTAACCTAACCTAACCTAACCTAACCTAACCTAACCTAACCTAACCTAACCCGTGCGAAATTTTCATTGAAAACAGCTGCTAGTAACGTTGTTATTTGTTGGTATCATATTTGTAGACACTCCTGCGTCCCGTGGGAAGAAAATTACCTGAAAAATAAAGAAAAATTTTTAATTTCTGGACTTAGAATATTTTTAAATTTCTAAATTAACAAATTTTCGAGGTTTTTGTCGAATTATTCGATAACGCTTCACCTCAAAGTTGACATAGTTACAGATCTAGATAGCCCTCATCAAGGCCTATCTAATAACACCTCCTTTGTACAGGTTGGGTAAATAGAAGTTACTAAATTTTCACATTCATTTTGACTTTCGGCATTTTTAAGGAATTTTCCAAGGCGCTTCGCTTATAACTTTTCGAAATTTATTTTTGGAATTTTTAATTATATATATTTAGATAGAACTCGTCAAGGCCTATCTAATAACACCTCTTTTATTAACATTCGGTTAATAAAAGTAGTAAATTTTCAACATACAAAACCCAGATTACCGTTTTTTCGAAAATTTTCTGCGATTTTCTTTTAATAACTTGCCCCCTTATTTTTTGGAAATAATAAATTATACATATCTAGATAGCTCGCGTCACGACCTATCTAGCAACACCTCTTTTATTTAAATCTGGTAAATAGAATCTTAGAAATCCGACTTTTAAATTTCAATTTTAGTCATTTTTGAGGTTTTTCTCGATTAATTCGATAGCCTTTGTTTTCCAAATTATCATTTATATATATTTAGATAGCCCTGTTAATTACCCGTCGAACGACACCACTCTCGTCCGGATCCGCCTGACGGAAAATTGAAAAATTGCCCGCCCACCCTCCCATATTTCACTGGGTATATAGACTTTGCGGAGTGAAGGTCACTGACCCTTCAATTTTTGCGAAAATTTTGCACCTCCCTTATTTAAATTTTTAAATTTTAACCAACTGACCGAGGCTCTATACACCTCACCATACCAACAGACCGGCTCAAATTAGAGCAAATATATTTTAATTGTTATACATAGTTATATTGATTTAAACTGACTTTATTTTAAATAATTTAACGGCTCATATAGAGAAAATTTTTAAATAGTATATTGTTTTTAACAAGGTAGAACAGCGTTCTACAAAAAATTTTATTTAGATCATAGTTATATTGCACTGACACTCACCCCCCTATACAGGGTCAGACGGACACACACATACACATTGGACAACTTTCCCCGTCCACTCGCACTACACACTACACAACTTTTTTACAAAAACACATACACCAACATGTTCCAGACTCCACCCACATCTGGCGCAGCCAAGACACAAGCCGCTCCCGGCATCACCACGTCACCCTCGATAGTGCAGGACGCCGCCAAAACATTCATAAGAAGGCCAGAAACCAAACGACGGTCACTCGACAACATGGACCATTATAAAAGGCAGCAGACCAACTACGCTAGCCAGCCGAGTGACCAGTTACTCCAGGAGGTCATGAAGACCTTCGAAGATATCCCCGCAAAAGTCTCACAATATCCTCAAATGCGGCGGGATATAAAGGTCTTCCTGGAGTCCCAGTCTGACAGGTGCATCCGCGTGCTCTTTGAGCTGAGCGGGCGGATGAAGAGACTGGAGGCGGCGGCGCCTGTGGCTGCTACAGACGCAGTAGCGGCATTCTCTGGTAGGGAAGAGGTGCTACTGGAGAGATTGAGGGTGATGGAGGAAAACATCACGGCGAAGCTTGGCCAGGTGGAAGAGGACCTTAAGACAGGAATGGAAAACCTCAACAGTGGCAATGATGAGCGGGGCGCCGACATCATTGACCATGTTTTTAACAAGGCTGAGGAGACAAAGACCGTTATAGAGAAGGCTGCCGAGGGGGTCGTGGAGAGGGTCTTCGGAAAGATCGAGGAGACCCAGGTCGACATCGACCAGGCGACCGAGATCATGGTTATGCGCGCGCAGTCCCAGATCGAAGACCTGATTGGGACTGTCGCAAGGGATGTCGTCATTGAGACCCAGACGCACATCGGCGCAGCCATGAAGGGACTGAAACCCGAAAGCGTCCCGGACCCGACCCCCCCAAAGACCTATGCCAGTGTAACTGCGACCGGACCCGGGCGCCGACCGGCGCTTCACTCGGTGGCGGTGACCTCAACGGACAGCCAGGAGACTGCCGAGGAGGTACTCGCCAGGGTGAAGAAGGCGGTCGACGCCAGGGGCACTGGTTTAAAGGTCAGCAAAGCCAGAAAGGCCAAAGGCAGCACCGTCATCCTGGGCTGTGACACGGAAGTGGAACGGGACAGGGTGACGGAGAGGATTCAGAACCGTGATGATGGGCTAGTGGTAGTGCCCATGAAAAATAAGGATCCACTCGTCGTCCTCAAGGACGTCTTCGTGGACAGTGACGACGACGAGATGGTGAGGGCCATTTACACCCAGAACGCCGAATTTTTCATGGGCCTACCACAGGAAGAGACTAAAATAGCCGTAAAGTATAAGAGAAAAACTCGCAACCCAAAGACATCGCACGTGGTCTTGCAGGTGAAGCCTAGAATATGGCAGAGGATGACGGAGACTGGGATTCTGTACCTGGACCTGCAAAGGGTCAGAGTGGAGGACCAGTCTCCGCTCATCCAATGCACAAAGTGCCTTGGATTCGGCCATGGTCGCAAATTCTGCACCGAGAGTGCAGACAGGTGCAGCCACTGCGGAGGTCCGCACCTGCGTGGGGAATGCCCCAAATACAATGCGGGCAGCGAACCGCAGTGCTGCAACTGCCTGCGCTCTAGGTTAAAGAATACGGGTCATAACGCCTTTAGCGCGGATTGCCCAACCCGGATCAAATGGGACTACCTGGCGAGAACCACAACGTCTTATTTATGACTCACACACTCACGTACACACACATACTACACAGAAACACTCACACACACAACACATGATTTATGAAATATATAATAAATATATACGAATACATCAAAACATGCACACAAACATTAAACACGTACACATCAGGACTAATTCACAAATGAAGTTGCAACAATTATATATATCTGAGCATATACATATATTGTTGACAAGAGGGGTAGACACAAAGTGAATTAGGTAAAACTAACACGCACATAAACACTGAACAGTACACATAACAATTACACGAAGTCATAAATATTACGATCTCACATGTTGGAAGGAAAATGGCTGTATGAGATGTCTAACAGACACCATTAACAGAAAAAAGTAGAGACACTGATTAAAATAGGAAATAAAATTACAACCACTGGTAAAAGTGTATTAATAGAACTAATAGAAATAGCGACAGAAAACATAAACATATACCATGTCCAAGAATTAATACCAAATTAAGTTAAAAATAATCATTTTGTCAAAACAAGAAACGAAAATTATAAGCCAAACAAAAATAAAGAACTAGTAAATTGAAATTAAAAAAGCAATAGTAAAATTAGAAAGAAACAAACAATTAGACATAAGAAATGCAATTGAGTTTGGAAAAAGCAACCATGCATACTATAAGAAAAGTTAAGATTAAAACAAAATTTGTAAACAAACTCCTTAAAAGTATAAATAGATAACTAACGGGAAATTTACCCGAAGACACTACAAATAATAAAAGTATATATAGGACACAGAATGACAAGGTCCTGTCGATACTATGGACGGGGAAAAGCAGAGAGGTTCACAGACCTCATAAAAAAAAAAAAAAAAAAAAAAAAAAAAAAAAACCTAACCTAACCTAACCTAACCTAACCTAACCTAACCTAACCTAACCTAACCTAACCTAACCTAACCTAACCTAACCTAACCTAACCTAACCTAACCTAACCTAACCTAACCTAACCTAACCTAACCTAACCTAACCTAACCTAACCTAACCTAACCTAACCTAACCTAACCTAACCTAACCTAACCCGTGCGAAATTTTCATTGAAAACAGCTGCTAGTATCGTTATTTTTTGTTGATATCATCTTTGTAGACACTCCTGCGTCCCGTGGGAAGAAAATAACCTGAAAAACAAAGAAAATTTTTAATTTCTGGACTTAGAATATTTTTAAATTTCTAAATTACTTAATTTCTGAGGTTTTTGTCGAATTACTCGATAACGCTTCGCTTCAAACTTGACATAGTTACAGATCTAGATAGCCCTCATCAAGGCCTATCTAATAACACCTCCTTTGTATAGGTTGGGTAAATAGAAGTTGCAAAATTTCTACATTCATTTTGACTTTCGGTATTTTTAAGGAATTTTCCAAGGCTCTTTGCTTATAACTCTTCGAAATTTATTTTTGAAATTTTTAACTATATATATTTAGATAGAACTCGTCAAGGTCTATCTAATAACACCTCTTTTATTAACATTCGGTTAATAAAAGTACTAAATTTTCAACATACAAATCTCAATTTACCGTTTTTTCGAAAATTTTCTGCGATTTTCGTTTAATAACTTGCCCCCTTATTTTTTCTTAACAATTAATTATACATATCTAGATAGCTCGCGTCACGACCTATCTAACAACACCTCGTTTAATTAAATCTGGTAAATAGAATCTTAGAAAACCGACATTTAAATTTCAATTTTAGTCATTTTTGAGGTTTTTGTCGATTAATTCGATAGCCTTTCTTTTCCAAATTATCAATTATATATATTTAGATAGCCCTGTTAATTACCCGTCGAAAGACACCACTTTCGTCCGGATCCGCCTGACGGAAAATTGGGAAATTGACCTACAAAAAATTCGGCATTGTTTGTTTACTTTCGAAAGTCTACCTTAGGGGTGAACATTTGGAACATTTGTGCGAAATTTTCATTGAAAACAGCTGCTAGTATCGTTATTTTTTGTTGATATCATCTTTGTAGACACTCCTGCGTCCCGTGGGAAGAAAATAACCTGAAAAACAAAGAAAATTTTTAATTTCTGGACTTAGAATATTTTTAAATTTCTAAATTACTTAATTTCTGAGGTTTTTGTCGAATTACTCGATAACGCTTCGCTTCAAACTTGACATAGTTACAGATCTAGATAGCCCTCATCAAGGCCTATCTAATAACACCTCCTTTGTATAGGTTGGGTAAATAGAAGTTGCAAAATTTCTACATTCATTTTGACTTTCGGTATTTTTAAGGAATTTTCCAAGGCTCTTTGCTTATAACTCTTCGAAATTTATTTTTGAAATTTTTAACTATATATATTTAGATAGAACTCGTCAAGGTCTATCTAATAACACCTCTTTTATTAACATTCGGTTAATAAAAGTACTAAATTTTCAACATACAAATCTCAATTTACCGTTTTTTCGAAAATTTTCTGCGATTTTCGTTTAATAACTTGCCCCCTTATTTTTTCTTAACAATTAATTATACATATCTAGATAGCTCGCGTCACGACCTATCTAACAACACCTCGTTTAATTAAATCTGGTAAATAGAATCTTAGAAAACCGACATTTAAATTTCAATTTTAGTCATTTTTGAGGTTTTTGTCGATTAATTCGATAGCCTTTCTTTTCCAAATTATCAATTATATATATTTAGATAGCCCTGTTAATTACCCGTCGAAAGACACCACTTTCGTCCGGATCCGCCTGACGGAAAATTGGGAAATTGACCTACAAAAAATTCGGCATTGTTTGTTTACTTTCGAAAGTCTACCTTAGGGGTGAACATTTGGAACATTTGTGCGAAATTTTCATTGAAAACAGCTGCTAGTATCGTTATTTTTTGTTGATATCATCTTTGTAGACACTCCTGCGTCCCGTGGGAAGAAAATAACCTGAAAAACAAAGAAAATTTTTAATTTCTGGACTTAGAATATTTTTAAATTTCTAAATTACTTAATTTCTGAGGTTTTTGTCGAATTACTCGATAACGCTTCGCTTCAAACTTGACATAGTTACAGATCTAGATAGCCCTCATCAAGGCCTATCTAATAACACCTCCTTTGTATAGGTTGGGTAAATAGAAGTTGCAAAATTTCTACATTCATTTTGACTTTCGGTATTTTTAAGGAATTTTCCAAGGCTCTTTGCTTATAACTCTTCGAAATTTATTTTTGAAATTTTTAACTATATATATTTAGATAGAACTCGTCAAGGTCTATCTAATAACACCTCTTTTATTAACATTCGGTTAATAAAAGTACTAAATTTTCAACATACAAATCTCAATTTACCGTTTTTTCGAAAATTTTCTGCGATTTTCGTTTAATAACTTGCCCCCTTATTTTTTCTTAACAATTAATTATACATATCTAGATAGCTCGCGTCACGACCTATCTAACAACACCTCGTTTAATTAAATCTGGTAAATAGAATCTTAGAAAACCGACATTTAAATTTCAATTTTAGTCATTTTTGAGGTTTTTGTCGATTAATTCGATAGCCTTTCTTTTCCAAATTATCAATTATATATATTTAGATAGCCCTGTTAATTACCCGTCGAAAGACACCACTTTCGTCCGGATCCGCCTGACGGAAAATTGGGAAATTGACCTACAAAAAATTCGGCATTGTTTGTTTACTTTCGAAAGTCTACCTTAGGGGTGAACATTTGGAACATTTGTGCGAAATTTTCATTGAAAACAGCTGCTAGTATCGTTATTTTTTGTTGATATCATCTTTGTAGACACTCCTGCGTCCCGTGGGAAGAAAATAACCTGAAAAACAAAGAAAATTTTTAATTTCTGGACTTAGAATATTTTTAAATTTCTAAATTACTTAATTTCTGAGGTTTTTGTCGAATTACTCGATAACGCTTCGCTTCAAACTTGACATAGTTACAGATCTAGATAGCCCTCATCAAGGCCTATCTAATAACACCTCCTTTGTATAGGTTGGGTAAATAGAAGTTGCAAAATTTCTACATTCATTTTGACTTTCGGTATTTTTAAGGAATTTTCCAAGGCTCTTTGCTTATAACTCTTCGAAATTTATTTTTGAAATTTTTAACTATATATATTTAGATAGAACTCGTCAAGGTCTATCTAATAACACCTCTTTTATTAACATTCGGTTAATAAAAGTACTAAATTTTCAACATACAAATCTCAATTTACCGTTTTTTCGAAAATTTTCTGCGATTTTCGTTTAATAACTTGCCCCCTTATTTTTTCTTAACAATTAATTATACATATCTAGATAGCTCGCGTCACGACCTATCTAACAACACCTCGTTTAATTAAATCTGGTAAATAGAATCTTAGAAAACCGACATTTAAATTTCAATTTTAGTCATTTTTGAGGTTTTTGTCGATTAATTCGATAGCCTTTCTTTTCCAAATTATCAATTATATATATTTAGATAGCCCTGTTAATTACCCGTCGAAAGACACCACTTTCGTCCGGATCCGCCTGACGGAAAATTGGGAAATTGACCTACAAAAAATTCGGCATTGTTTGTTTACTTTCGAAAGTCTACCTTAGGGGTGAACATTTGGAACATTTGTGCGAAATTTTCATTGAAAACAGCTGCTAGTATCGTTATTTTTTGTTGATATCATCTTTGTAGACACTCCTGCGTCCCGTGGGAAGAAAATAACCTGAAAAACAAAGAAAATTTTTAATTTCTGGACTTAGAATATTTTTAAATTTCTAAATTACTTAATTTCTGAGGTTTTTGTCGAATTACTCGATAACGCTTCGCTTCAAACTTGACATAGTTACAGATCTAGATAGCCCTCATCAAGGCCTATCTAATAACACCTCCTTTGTATAGGTTGGGTAAATAGAAGTTGCAAAATTTCTACATTCATTTTGACTTTCGGTATTTTTAAGGAATTTTCCAAGGCTCTTTGCTTATAACTCTTCGAAATTTATTTTTGAAATTTTTAACTATATATATTTAGATAGAACTCGTCAAGGTCTATCTAATAACACCTCTTTTATTAACATTCGGTTAATAAAAGTACTAAATTTTCAACATACAAATCTCAATTTACCGTTTTTTCGAAAATTTTCTGCGATTTTCGTTTAATAACTTGCCCCCTTATTTTTTCTTAACAATTAATTATACATATCTAGATAGCTCGCGTCACGACCTATCTAACAACACCTCGTTTAATTAAATCTGGTAAATAGAATCTTAGAAAACCGACATTTAAATTTCAATTTTAGTCATTTTTGAGGTTTTTGTCGATTAATTCGATAGCCTTTCTTTTCCAAATTATCAATTATATATATTTAGATAGCCCTGTTAATTACCCGTCGAAAGACACCACTTTCGTCCGGATCCGCCTGACGGAAAATTGGGAAATTGACCTACAAAAAATTCGGCATTGTTTGTTTACTTTCGAAAGTCTACCTTAGGGGTGAACATTTGGAACATTTGTGCGAAATTTTCATTGAAAACAGCTGCTAGTATCGTTATTTTTTGTTGATATCATCTTTGTAGACACTCCTGCGTCCCGTGGGAAGAAAATAACCTGAAAAACAAAGAAAATTTTTAATTTCTGGACTTAGAATATTTTTAAATTTCTAAATTACTTAATTTCTGAGGTTTTTGTCGAATTACTCGATAACGCTTCGCTTCAAACTTGACATAGTTACAGATCTAGATAGCCCTCATCAAGGCCTATCTAATAACACCTCCTTTGTATAGGTTGGGTAAATAGAAGTTGCAAAATTTCTACATTCATTTTGACTTTCGGTATTTTTAAGGAATTTTCCAAGGCTCTTTGCTTATAACTCTTCGAAATTTATTTTTGAAATTTTTAACTATATATATTTAGATAGAACTCGTCAAGGTCTATCTAATAACACCTCTTTTATTAACATTCGGTTAATAAAAGTACTAAATTTTCAACATACAAATCTCAATTTACCGTTTTTTCGAAAATTTTCTGCGATTTTCGTTTAATAACTTGCCCCCTTATTTTTTCTTAACAATTAATTATACATATCTAGATAGCTCGCGTCACGACCTATCTAACAACACCTCGTTTAATTAAATCTGGTAAATAGAATCTTAGAAAACCGACATTTAAATTTCAATTTTAGTCATTTTTGAGGTTTTTGTCGATTAATTCGATAGCCTTTCTTTTCCAAATTATCAATTATATATATTTAGATAGCCCTGTTAATTACCCGTCGAAAGACACCACTTTCGTCCGGATCCGCCTGACGGAAAATTGGGAAATTGACCTACAAAAAATTCGGCATTGTTTGTTTACTTTCGAAAGTCTACCTTAGGGGTGAACATTTGGAACATTTGTGCGAAATTTTCATTGAAAACAGCTGCTAGTATCGTTATTTTTTGTTGATATCATCTTTGTAGACACTCCTGCGTCCCGTGGGAAGAAAATAACCTGAAAAACAAAGAAAATTTTTAATTTCTGGACTTAGAATATTTTTAAATTTCTAAATTACTTAATTTCTGAGGTTTTTGTCGAATTACTCGATAACGCTTCGCTTCAAACTTGACATAGTTACAGATCTAGATAGCCCTCATCAAGGCCTATCTAATAACACCTCCTTTGTATAGGTTGGGTAAATAGAAGTTGCAAAATTTCTACATTCATTTTGACTTTCGGTATTTTTAAGGAATTTTCCAAGGCTCTTTGCTTATAACTCTTCGAAATTTATTTTTGAAATTTTTAACTATATATATTTAGATAGAACTCGTCAAGGTCTATCTAATAACACCTCTTTTATTAACATTCGGTTAATAAAAGTACTAAATTTTCAACATACAAATCTCAATTTACCGTTTTTTCGAAAATTTTCTGCGATTTTCGTTTAATAACTTGCCCCCTTATTTTTTCTTAACAATTAATTATACATATCTAGATAGCTCGCGTCACGACCTATCTAACAACACCTCGTTTAATTAAATCTGGTAAATAGAATCTTAGAAAACCGACATTTAAATTTCAATTTTAGTCATTTTTGAGGTTTTTGTCGATTAATTCGATAGCCTTTCTTTTCCAAATTATCAATTATATATATTTAGATAGCCCTGTTAATTACCCGTCGAAAGACACCACTTTCGTCCGGATCCGCCTGACGGAAAATTGGGAAATTGACCTACAAAAAATTCGGCATTGTTTGTTTACTTTCGAAAGTCTACCTTAGGGGTGAACATTTGGAACATTTGTGCGAAATTTTCATTGAAAACAGCTGCTAGTATCGTTATTTTTTGTTGATATCATCTTTGTAGACACTCCTGCGTCCCGTGGGAAGAAAATAACCTGAAAAACAAAGAAAATTTTTAATTTCTGGACTTAGAATATTTTTAAATTTCTAAATTACTTAATTTCTGAGGTTTTTGTCGAATTACTCGATAACGCTTCGCTTCAAACTTGACATAGTTACAGATCTAGATAGCCCTCATCAAGGCCTATCTAATAACACCTCCTTTGTATAGGTTGGGTAAATAGAAGTTGCAAAATTTCTACATTCATTTTGACTTTCGGTATTTTTAAGGAATTTTCCAAGGCTCTTTGCTTATAACTCTTCGAAATTTATTTTTGAAATTTTTAACTATATATATTTAGATAGAACTCGTCAAGGTCTATCTAATAACACCTCTTTTATTAACATTCGGTTAATAAAAGTACTAAATTTTCAACATACAAATCTCAATTTACCGTTTTTTCGAAAATTTTCTGCGATTTTCGTTTAATAACTTGCCCCCTTATTTTTTCTTAACAATTAATTATACATATCTAGATAGCTCGCGTCACGACCTATCTAACAACACCTCGTTTAATTAAATCTGGTAAATAGAATCTTAGAAAACCGACATTTAAATTTCAATTTTAGTCATTTTTGAGGTTTTTGTCGATTAATTCGATAGCCTTTCTTTTCCAAATTATCAATTATATATATTTAGATAGCCCTGTTAATTACCCGTCGAAAGACACCACTTTCGTCCGGATCCGCCTGACGGAAAATTGGGAAATTGACCTACAAAAAATTCGGCATTGTTTGTTTACTTTCGAAAGTCTACCTTAGGGGTGAACATTTGGAACATTTGTGCGAAATTTTCATTGAAAACAGCTGCTAGTATCGTTATTTTTTGTTGATATCATCTTTGTAGACACTCCTGCGTCCCGTGGGAAGAAAATAACCTGAAAAACAAAGAAAATTTTTAATTTCTGGACTTAGAATATTTTTAAATTTCTAAATTACTTAATTTCTGAGGTTTTTGTCGAATTACTCGATAACGCTTCGCTTCAAACTTGACATAGTTACAGATCTAGATAGCCCTCATCAAGGCCTATCTAATAACACCTCCTTTGTATAGGTTGGGTAAATAGAAGTTGCAAAATTTCTACATTCATTTTGACTTTCGGTATTTTTAAGGAATTTTCCAAGGCTCTTTGCTTATAACTCTTCGAAATTTATTTTTGAAATTTTTAACTATATATATTTAGATAGAACTCGTCAAGGTCTATCTAATAACACCTCTTTTATTAACATTCGGTTAATAAAAGTACTAAATTTTCAACATACAAATCTCAATTTACCGTTTTTTCGAAAATTTTCTGCGATTTTCGTTTAATAACTTGCCCCCTTATTTTTTCTTAACAATTAATTATACATATCTAGATAGCTCGCGTCACGACCTATCTAACAACACCTCGTTTAATTAAATCTGGTAAATAGAATCTTAGAAAACCGACATTTAAATTTCAATTTTAGTCATTTTTGAGGTTTTTGTCGATTAATTCGATAGCCTTTCTTTTCCAAATTATCAATTATATATATTTAGATAGCCCTGTTAATTACCCGTCGAAAGACACCACTTTCGTCCGGATCCGCCTGACGGAAAATTGGGAAATTGACCTACAAAAAATTCGGCATTGTTTGTTTACTTTCGAAAGTCTACCTTAGGGGTGAACATTTGGAACATTTGTGCGAAATTTTCATTGAAAACAGCTGCTAGTATCGTTATTTTTTGTTGATATCATCTTTGTAGACACTCCTGCGTCCCGTGGGAAGAAAATAACCTGAAAAACAAAGAAAATTTTTAATTTCTGGACTTAGAATATTTTTAAATTTCTAAATTACTTAATTTCTGAGGTTTTTGTCGAATTACTCGATAACGCTTCGCTTCAAACTTGACATAGTTACAGATCTAGATAGCCCTCATCAAGGCCTATCTAATAACACCTCCTTTGTATAGGTTGGGTAAATAGAAGTTGCAAAATTTCTACATTCATTTTGACTTTCGGTATTTTTAAGGAATTTTCCAAGGCTCTTTGCTTATAACTCTTCGAAATTTATTTTTGAAATTTTTAACTATATATATTTAGATAGAACTCGTCAAGGTCTATCTAATAACACCTCTTTTATTAACATTCGGTTAATAAAAGTACTAAATTTTCAACATACAAATCTCAATTTACCGTTTTTTCGAAAATTTTCTGCGATTTTCGTTTAATAACTTGCCCCCTTATTTTTTCTTAACAATTAATTATACATATCTAGATAGCTCGCGTCACGACCTATCTAACAACACCTCGTTTAATTAAATCTGGTAAATAGAATCTTAGAAAACCGACATTTAAATTTCAATTTTAGTCATTTTTGAGGTTTTTGTCGATTAATTCGATAGCCTTTCTTTTCCAAATTATCAATTATATATATTTAGATAGCCCTGTTAATTACCCGTCGAAAGACACCACTTTCGTCCGGATCCGCCTGACGGAAAATTGGGAAATTGACCTACAAAAAATTCGGCATTGTTTGTTTACTTTCGAAAGTCTACCTTAGGGGTGAACATTTGGAACATTTGTGCGAAATTTTCATTGAAAACAGCTGCTAGTATCGTTATTTTTTGTTGATATCATCTTTGTAGACACTCCTGCGTCCCGTGGGAAGAAAATAACCTGAAAAACAAAGAAAATTTTTAATTTCTGGACTTAGAATATTTTTAAATTTCTAAATTACTTAATTTCTGAGGTTTTTGTCGAATTACTCGATAACGCTTCGCTTCAAACTTGACATAGTTACAGATCTAGATAGCCCTCATCAAGGCCTATCTAATAACACCTCCTTTGTATAGGTTGGGTAAATAGAAGTTGCAAAATTTCTACATTCATTTTGACTTTCGGTATTTTTAAGGAATTTTCCAAGGCTCTTTGCTTATAACTCTTCGAAATTTATTTTTGAAATTTTTAACTATATATATTTAGATAGAACTCGTCAAGGTCTATCTAATAACACCTCTTTTATTAACATTCGGTTAATAAAAGTACTAAATTTTCAACATACAAATCTCAATTTACCGTTTTTTCGAAAATTTTCTGCGATTTTCGTTTAATAACTTGCCCCCTTATTTTTTCTTAACAATTAATTATACATATCTAGATAGCTCGCGTCACGACCTATCTAACAACACCTCGTTTAATTAAATCTGGTAAATAGAATCTTAGAAAACCGACATTTAAATTTCAATTTTAGTCATTTTTGAGGTTTTTGTCGATTAATTCGATAGCCTTTCTTTTCCAAATTATCAATTATATATATTTAGATAGCCCTGTTAATTACCCGTCGAAAGACACCACTTTCGTCCGGATCCGCCTGACGGAAAATTGGGAAATTGACCTACAAAAAATTCGGCATTGTTTGTTTACTTTCGAAAGTCTACCTTAGGGGTGAACATTTGGAACATTTGTGCGAAATTTTCATTGAAAACAGCTGCTAGTATCGTTATTTTTTGTTGATATCATCTTTGTAGACACTCCTGCGTCCCGTGGGAAGAAAATAACCTGAAAAACAAAGAAAATTTTTAATTTCTGGACTTAGAATATTTTTAAATTTCTAAATTACTTAATTTCTGAGGTTTTTGTCGAATTACTCGATAACGCTTCGCTTCAAACTTGACATAGTTACAGATCTAGATAGCCCTCATCAAGGCCTATCTAATAACACCTCCTTTGTATAGGTTGGGTAAATAGAAGTTGCAAAATTTCTACATTCATTTTGACTTTCGGTATTTTTAAGGAATTTTCCAAGGCTCTTTGCTTATAACTCTTCGAAATTTATTTTTGAAATTTTTAACTATATATATTTAGATAGAACTCGTCAAGGTCTATCTAATAACACCTCTTTTATTAACATTCGGTTAATAAAAGTACTAAATTTTCAACATACAAATCTCAATTTACCGTTTTTTCGAAAATTTTCTGCGATTTTCGTTTAATAACTTGCCCCCTTATTTTTTCTTAACAATTAATTATACATATCTAGATAGCTCGCGTCACGACCTATCTAACAACACCTCGTTTAATTAAATCTGGTAAATAGAATCTTAGAAAACCGACATTTAAATTTCAATTTTAGTCATTTTTGAGGTTTTTGTCGATTAATTCGATAGCCTTTCTTTTCCAAATTATCAATTATATATATTTAGATAGCCCTGTTAATTACCCGTCGAAAGACACCACTTTCGTCCGGATCCGCCTGACGGAAAATTGGGAAATTGACCTACAAAAAATTCGGCATTGTTTGTTTACTTTCGAAAGTCTACCTTAGGGGTGAACATTTGGAACATTTGTGCGAAATTTTCATTGAAAACAGCTGCTAGTATCGTTATTTTTTGTTGATATCATCTTTGTAGACACTCCTGCGTCCCGTGGGAAGAAAATAACCTGAAAAACAAAGAAAATTTTTAATTTCTGGACTTAGAATATTTTTAAATTTCTAAATTACTTAATTTCTGAGGTTTTTGTCGAATTACTCGATAACGCTTCGCTTCAAACTTGACATAGTTACAGATCTAGATAGCCCTCATCAAGGCCTATCTAATAACACCTCCTTTGTATAGGTTGGGTAAATAGAAGTTGCAAAATTTCTACATTCATTTTGACTTTCGGTATTTTTAAGGAATTTTCCAAGGCTCTTTGCTTATAACTCTTCGAAATTTATTTTTGAAATTTTTAACTATATATATTTAGATAGAACTCGTCAAGGTCTATCTAATAACACCTCTTTTATTAACATTCGGTTAATAAAAGTACTAAATTTTCAACATACAAATCTCAATTTACCGTTTTTTCGAAAATTTTCTGCGATTTTCGTTTAATAACTTGCCCCCTTATTTTTTCTTAACAATTAATTATACATATCTAGATAGCTCGCGTCACGACCTATCTAACAACACCTCGTTTAATTAAATCTGGTAAATAGAATCTTAGAAAACCGACATTTAAATTTCAATTTTAGTCATTTTTGAGGTTTTTGTCGATTAATTCGATAGCCTTTCTTTTCCAAATTATCAATTATATATATTTAGATAGCCCTGTTAATTACCCGTCGAAAGACACCACTTTCGTCCGGATCCGCCTGACGGAAAATTGGGAAATTGACCTACAAAAAATTCGGCATTGTTTGTTTACTTTCGAAAGTCTACCTTAGGGGTGAACATTTGGAACATTTGTGCGAAATTTTCATTGAAAACAGCTGCTAGTATCGTTATTTTTTGTTGATATCATCTTTGTAGACACTCCTGCGTCCCGTGGGAAGAAAATAACCTGAAAAACAAAGAAAATTTTTAATTTCTGGACTTAGAATATTTTTAAATTTCTAAATTACTTAATTTCTGAGGTTTTTGTCGAATTACTCGATAACGCTTCGCTTCAAACTTGACATAGTTACAGATCTAGATAGCCCTCATCAAGGCCTATCTAATAACACCTCCTTTGTATAGGTTGGGTAAATAGAAGTTGCAAAATTTCTACATTCATTTTGACTTTCGGTATTTTTAAGGAATTTTCCAAGGCTCTTTGCTTATAACTCTTCGAAATTTATTTTTGAAATTTTTAACTATATATATTTAGATAGAACTCGTCAAGGTCTATCTAATAACACCTCTTTTATTAACATTCGGTTAATAAAAGTACTAAATTTTCAACATACAAATCTCAATTTACCGTTTTTTCGAAAATTTTCTGCGATTTTCGTTTAATAACTTGCCCCCTTATTTTTTCTTAACAATTAATTATACATATCTAGATAGCTCGCGTCACGACCTATCTAACAACACCTCGTTTAATTAAATCTGGTAAATAGAATCTTAGAAAACCGACATTTAAATTTCAATTTTAGTCATTTTTGAGGTTTTTGTCGATTAATTCGATAGCCTTTCTTTTCCAAATTATCAATTATATATATTTAGATAGCCCTGTTAATTACCCGTCGAAAGACACCACTTTCGTCCGGATCCGCCTGACGGAAAATTGGGAAATTGACCTACAAAAAATTCGGCATTGTTTGTTTACTTTCGAAAGTCTACCTTAGGGGTGAACATTTGGAACATTTGTGCGAAATTTTCATTGAAAACAGCTGCTAGTATCGTTATTTTTTGTTGATATCATCTTTGTAGACACTCCTGCGTCCCGTGGGAAGAAAATAACCTGAAAAACAAAGAAAATTTTTAATTTCTGGACTTAGAATATTTTTAAATTTCTAAATTACTTAATTTCTGAGGTTTTTGTCGAATTACTCGATAACGCTTCGCTTCAAACTTGACATAGTTACAGATCTAGATAGCCCTCATCAAGGCCTATCTAATAACACCTCCTTTGTATAGGTTGGGTAAATAGAAGTTGCAAAATTTCTACATTCATTTTGACTTTCGGTATTTTTAAGGAATTTTCCAAGGCTCTTTGCTTATAACTCTTCGAAATTTATTTTTGAAATTTTTAACTATATATATTTAGATAGAACTCGTCAAGGTCTATCTAATAACACCTCTTTTATTAACATTCGGTTAATAAAAGTACTAAATTTTCAACATACAAATCTCAATTTACCGTTTTTTCGAAAATTTTCTGCGATTTTCGTTTAATAACTTGCCCCCTTATTTTTTCTTAACAATTAATTATACATATCTAGATAGCTCGCGTCACGACCTATCTAACAACACCTCGTTTAATTAAATCTGGTAAATAGAATCTTAGAAAACCGACATTTAAATTTCAATTTTAGTCATTTTTGAGGTTTTTGTCGATTAATTCGATAGCCTTTCTTTTCCAAATTATCAATTATATATATTTAGATAGCCCTGTTAATTACCCGTCGAAAGACACCACTTTCGTCCGGATCCGCCTGACGGAAAATTGGGAAATTGACCTACAAAAAATTCGGCATTGTTTGTTTACTTTCGAAAGTCTACCTTAGGGGTGAACATTTGGAACATTTGTGCGAAATTTTCATTGAAAACAGCTGCTAGTATCGTTATTTTTTGTTGATATCATCTTTGTAGACACTCCTGCGTCCCGTGGGAAGAAAATAACCTGAAAAACAAAGAAAATTTTTAATTTCTGGACTTAGAATATTTTTAAATTTCTAAATTACTTAATTTCTGAGGTTTTTGTCGAATTACTCGATAACGCTTCGCTTCAAACTTGACATAGTTACAGATCTAGATAGCCCTCATCAAGGCCTATCTAATAACACCTCCTTTGTATAGGTTGGGTAAATAGAAGTTGCAAAATTTCTACATTCATTTTGACTTTCGGTATTTTTAAGGAATTTTCCAAGGCTCTTTGCTTATAACTCTTCGAAATTTATTTTTGAAATTTTTAACTATATATATTTAGATAGAACTCGTCAAGGTCTATCTAATAACACCTCTTTTATTAACATTCGGTTAATAAAAGTACTAAATTTTCAACATACAAATCTCAATTTACCGTTTTTTCGAAAATTTTCTGCGATTTTCGTTTAATAACTTGCCCCCTTATTTTTTCTTAACAATTAATTATACATATCTAGATAGCTCGCGTCACGACCTATCTAACAACACCTCGTTTAATTAAATCTGGTAAATAGAATCTTAGAAAACCGACATTTAAATTTCAATTTTAGTCATTTTTGAGGTTTTTGTCGATTAATTCGATAGCCTTTCTTTTCCAAATTATCAATTATATATATTTAGATAGCCCTGTTAATTACCCGTCGAAAGACACCACTTTCGTCCGGATCCGCCTGACGGAAAATTGGGAAATTGACCTACAAAAAATTCGGCATTGTTTGTTTACTTTCGAAAGTCTACCTTAGGGGTGAACATTTGGAACATTTGTGCGAAATTTTCATTGAAAACAGCTGCTAGTATCGTTATTTTTTGTTGATATCATCTTTGTAGACACTCCTGCGTCCCGTGGGAAGAAAATAACCTGAAAAACAAAGAAAATTTTTAATTTCTGGACTTAGAATATTTTTAAATTTCTAAATTACTTAATTTCTGAGGTTTTTGTCGAATTACTCGATAACGCTTCGCTTCAAACTTGACATAGTTACAGATCTAGATAGCCCTCATCAAGGCCTATCTAATAACACCTCCTTTGTATAGGTTGGGTAAATAGAAGTTGCAAAATTTCTACATTCATTTTGACTTTCGGTATTTTTAAGGAATTTTCCAAGGCTCTTTGCTTATAACTCTTCGAAATTTATTTTTGAAATTTTTAACTATATATATTTAGATAGAACTCGTCAAGGTCTATCTAATAACACCTCTTTTATTAACATTCGGTTAATAAAAGTACTAAATTTTCAACATACAAATCTCAATTTACCGTTTTTTCGAAAATTTTCTGCGATTTTCGTTTAATAACTTGCCCCCTTATTTTTTCTTAACAATTAATTATACATATCTAGATAGCTCGCGTCACGACCTATCTAACAACACCTCGTTTAATTAAATCTGGTAAATAGAATCTTAGAAAACCGACATTTAAATTTCAATTTTAGTCATTTTTGAGGTTTTTGTCGATTAATTCGATAGCCTTTCTTTTCCAAATTATCAATTATATATATTTAGATAGCCCTGTTAATTACCCGTCGAAAGACACCACTTTCGTCCGGATCCGCCTGACGGAAAATTGGGAAATTGACCTACAAAAAATTCGGCATTGTTTGTTTACTTTCGAAAGTCTACCTTAGGGGTGAACATTTGGAACATTTGTGCGAAATTTTCATTGAAAACAGCTGCTAGTATCGTTATTTTTTGTTGATATCATCTTTGTAGACACTCCTGCGTCCCGTGGGAAGAAAATAACCTGAAAAACAAAGAAAATTTTTAATTTCTGGACTTAGAATATTTTTAAATTTCTAAATTACTTAATTTCTGAGGTTTTTGTCGAATTACTCGATAACGCTTCGCTTCAAACTTGACATAGTTACAGATCTAGATAGCCCTCATCAAGGCCTATCTAATAACACCTCCTTTGTATAGGTTGGGTAAATAGAAGTTGCAAAATTTCTACATTCATTTTGACTTTCGGTATTTTTAAGGAATTTTCCAAGGCTCTTTGCTTATAACTCTTCGAAATTTATTTTTGAAATTTTTAACTATATATATTTAGATAGAACTCGTCAAGGTCTATCTAATAACACCTCTTTTATTAACATTCGGTTAATAAAAGTACTAAATTTTCAACATACAAATCTCAATTTACCGTTTTTTCGAAAATTTTCTGCGATTTTCGTTTAATAACTTGCCCCCTTATTTTTTCTTAACAATTAATTATACATATCTAGATAGCTCGCGTCACGACCTATCTAACAACACCTCGTTTAATTAAATCTGGTAAATAGAATCTTAGAAAACCGACATTTAAATTTCAATTTTAGTCATTTTTGAGGTTTTTGTCGATTAATTCGATAGCCTTTCTTTTCCAAATTATCAATTATATATATTTAGATAGCCCTGTTAATTACCCGTCGAAAGACACCACTTTCGTCCGGATCCGCCTGACGGAAAATTGGGAAATTGACCTACAAAAAATTCGGCATTGTTTGTTTACTTTCGAAAGTCTACCTTAGGGGTGAACATTTGGAACATTTGTGCGAAATTTTCATTGAAAACAGCTGCTAGTATCGTTATTTTTTGTTGATATCATCTTTGTAGACACTCCTGCGTCCCGTGGGAAGAAAATAACCTGAAAAACAAAGAAAATTTTTAATTTCTGGACTTAGAATATTTTTAAATTTCTAAATTACTTAATTTCTGAGGTTTTTGTCGAATTACTCGATAACGCTTCGCTTCAAACTTGACATAGTTACAGATCTAGATAGCCCTCATCAAGGCCTATCTAATAACACCTCCTTTGTATAGGTTGGGTAAATAGAAGTTGCAAAATTTCTACATTCATTTTGACTTTCGGTATTTTTAAGGAATTTTCCAAGGCTCTTTGCTTATAACTCTTCGAAATTTATTTTTGAAATTTTTAACTATATATATTTAGATAGAACTCGTCAAGGTCTATCTAATAACACCTCTTTTATTAACATTCGGTTAATAAAAGTACTAAATTTTCAACATACAAATCTCAATTTACCGTTTTTTCGAAAATTTTCTGCGATTTTCGTTTAATAACTTGCCCCCTTATTTTTTCTTAACAATTAATTATACATATCTAGATAGCTCGCGTCACGACCTATCTAACAACACCTCGTTTAATTAAATCTGGTAAATAGAATCTTAGAAAACCGACATTTAAATTTCAATTTTAGTCATTTTTGAGGTTTTTGTCGATTAATTCGATAGCCTTTCTTTTCCAAATTATCAATTATATATATTTAGATAGCCCTGTTAATTACCCGTCGAAAGACACCACTTTCGTCCGGATCCGCCTGACGGAAAATTGGGAAATTGACCTACAAAAAATTCGGCATTGTTTGTTTACTTTCGAAAGTCTACCTTAGGGGTGAACATTTGGAACATTTGTGCGAAATTTTCATTGAAAACAGCTGCTAGTATCGTTATTTTTTGTTGATATCATCTTTGTAGACACTCCTGCGTCCCGTGGGAAGAAAATAACCTGAAAAACAAAGAAAATTTTTAATTTCTGGACTTAGAATATTTTTAAATTTCTAAATTACTTAATTTCTGAGGTTTTTGTCGAATTACTCGATAACGCTTCGCTTCAAACTTGACATAGTTACAGATCTAGATAGCCCTCATCAAGGCCTATCTAATAACACCTCCTTTGTATAGGTTGGGTAAATAGAAGTTGCAAAATTTCTACATTCATTTTGACTTTCGGTATTTTTAAGGAATTTTCCAAGGCTCTTTGCTTATAACTCTTCGAAATTTATTTTTGAAATTTTTAACTATATATATTTAGATAGAACTCGTCAAGGTCTATCTAATAACACCTCTTTTATTAACATTCGGTTAATAAAAGTACTAAATTTTCAACATACAAATCTCAATTTACCGTTTTTTCGAAAATTTTCTGCGATTTTCGTTTAATAACTTGCCCCCTTATTTTTTCTTAACAATTAATTATACATATCTAGATAGCTCGCGTCACGACCTATCTAACAACACCTCGTTTAATTAAATCTGGTAAATAGAATCTTAGAAAACCGACATTTAAATTTCAATTTTAGTCATTTTTGAGGTTTTTGTCGATTAATTCGATAGCCTTTCTTTTCCAAATTATCAATTATATATATTTAGATAGCCCTGTTAATTACCCGTCGAAAGACACCACTTTCGTCCGGATCCGCCTGACGGAAAATTGGGAAATTGACCTACAAAAAATTCGGCATTGTTTGTTTACTTTCGAAAGTCTACCTTAGGGGTGAACATTTGGAACATTTGTGCGAAATTTTCATTGAAAACAGCTGCTAGTATCGTTATTTTTTGTTGATATCATCTTTGTAGACACTCCTGCGTCCCGTGGGAAGAAAATAACCTGAAAAACAAAGAAAATTTTTAATTTCTGGACTTAGAATATTTTTAAATTTCTAAATTACTTAATTTCTGAGGTTTTTGTCGAATTACTCGATAACGCTTCGCTTCAAACTTGACATAGTTACAGATCTAGATAGCCCTCATCAAGGCCTATCTAATAACACCTCCTTTGTATAGGTTGGGTAAATAGAAGTTGCAAAATTTCTACATTCATTTTGACTTTCGGTATTTTTAAGGAATTTTCCAAGGCTCTTTGCTTATAACTCTTCGAAATTTATTTTTGAAATTTTTAACTATATATATTTAGATAGAACTCGTCAAGGTCTATCTAATAACACCTCTTTTATTAACATTCGGTTAATAAAAGTACTAAATTTTCAACATACAAATCTCAATTTACCGTTTTTTCGAAAATTTTCTGCGATTTTCGTTTAATAACTTGCCCCCTTATTTTTTCTTAACAATTAATTATACATATCTAGATAGCTCGCGTCACGACCTATCTAACAACACCTCGTTTAATTAAATCTGGTAAATAGAATCTTAGAAAACCGACATTTAAATTTCAATTTTAGTCATTTTTGAGGTTTTTGTCGATTAATTCGATAGCCTTTCTTTTCCAAATTATCAATTATATATATTTAGATAGCCCTGTTAATTACCCGTCGAAAGACACCACTTTCGTCCGGATCCGCCTGACGGAAAATTGGGAAATTGACCTACAAAAAATTCGGCATTGTTTGTTTACTTTCGAAAGTCTACCTTAGGGGTGAACATTTGGAACATTTGTGCGAAATTTTCATTGAAAACAGCTGCTAGTATCGTTATTTTTTGTTGATATCATCTTTGTAGACACTCCTGCGTCCCGTGGGAAGAAAATAACCTGAAAAACAAAGAAAATTTTTAATTTCTGGACTTAGAATATTTTTAAATTTCTAAATTACTTAATTTCTGAGGTTTTTGTCGAATTACTCGATAACGCTTCGCTTCAAACTTGACATAGTTACAGATCTAGATAGCCCTCATCAAGGCCTATCTAATAACACCTCCTTTGTATAGGTTGGGTAAATAGAAGTTGCAAAATTTCTACATTCATTTTGACTTTCGGTATTTTTAAGGAATTTTCCAAGGCTCTTTGCTTATAACTCTTCGAAATTTATTTTTGAAATTTTTAACTATATATATTTAGATAGAACTCGTCAAGGTCTATCTAATAACACCTCTTTTATTAACATTCGGTTAATAAAAGTACTAAATTTTCAACATACAAATCTCAATTTACCGTTTTTTCGAAAATTTTCTGCGATTTTCGTTTAATAACTTGCCCCCTTATTTTTTCTTAACAATTAATTATACATATCTAGATAGCTCGCGTCACGACCTATCTAACAACACCTCGTTTAATTAAATCTGGTAAATAGAATCTTAGAAAACCGACATTTAAATTTCAATTTTAGTCATTTTTGAGGTTTTTGTCGATTAATTCGATAGCCTTTCTTTTCCAAATTATCAATTATATATATTTAGATAGCCCTGTTAATTACCCGTCGAAAGACACCACTTTCGTCCGGATCCGCCTGACGGAAAATTGGGAAATTGACCTACAAAAAATTCGGCATTGTTTGTTTACTTTCGAAAGTCTACCTTAGGGGTGAACATTTGGAACATTTGTGCGAAATTTTCATTGAAAACAGCTGCTAGTATCGTTATTTTTTGTTGATATCATCTTTGTAGACACTCCTGCGTCCCGTGGGAAGAAAATAACCTGAAAAACAAAGAAAATTTTTAATTTCTGGACTTAGAATATTTTTAAATTTCTAAATTACTTAATTTCTGAGGTTTTTGTCGAATTACTCGATAACGCTTCGCTTCAAACTTGACATAGTTACAGATCTAGATAGCCCTCATCAAGGCCTATCTAATAACACCTCCTTTGTATAGGTTGGGTAAATAGAAGTTGCAAAATTTCTACATTCATTTTGACTTTCGGTATTTTTAAGGAATTTTCCAAGGCTCTTTGCTTATAACTCTTCGAAATTTATTTTTGAAATTTTTAACTATATATATTTAGATAGAACTCGTCAAGGTCTATCTAATAACACCTCTTTTATTAACATTCGGTTAATAAAAGTACTAAATTTTCAACATACAAATCTCAATTTACCGTTTTTTCGAAAATTTTCTGCGATTTTCGTTTAATAACTTGCCCCCTTATTTTTTCTTAACAATTAATTATACATATCTAGATAGCTCGCGTCACGACCTATCTAACAACACCTCGTTTAATTAAATCTGGTAAATAGAATCTTAGAAAACCGACATTTAAATTTCAATTTTAGTCATTTTTGAGGTTTTTGTCGATTAATTCGATAGCCTTTCTTTTCCAAATTATCAATTATATATATTTAGATAGCCCTGTTAATTACCCGTCGAAAGACACCACTTTCGTCCGGATCCGCCTGACGGAAAATTGGGAAATTGACCTACAAAAAATTCGGCATTGTTTGTTTACTTTCGAAAGTCTACCTTAGGGGTGAACATTTGGAACATTTGTGCGAAATTTTCATTGAAAACAGCTGCTAGTATCGTTATTTTTTGTTGATATCATCTTTGTAGACACTCCTGCGTCCCGTGGGAAGAAAATAACCTGAAAAACAAAGAAAATTTTTAATTTCTGGACTTAGAATATTTTTAAATTTCTAAATTACTTAATTTCTGAGGTTTTTGTCGAATTACTCGATAACGCTTCGCTTCAAACTTGACATAGTTACAGATCTAGATAGCCCTCATCAAGGCCTATCTAATAACACCTCCTTTGTATAGGTTGGGTAAATAGAAGTTGCAAAATTTCTACATTCATTTTGACTTTCGGTATTTTTAAGGAATTTTCCAAGGCTCTTTGCTTATAACTCTTCGAAATTTATTTTTGAAATTTTTAACTATATATATTTAGATAGAACTCGTCAAGGTCTATCTAATAACACCTCTTTTATTAACATTCGGTTAATAAAAGTACTAAATTTTCAACATACAAATCTCAATTTACCGTTTTTTCGAAAATTTTCTGCGATTTTCGTTTAATAACTTGCCCCCTTATTTTTTCTTAACAATTAATTATACATATCTAGATAGCTCGCGTCACGACCTATCTAACAACACCTCGTTTAATTAAATCTGGTAAATAGAATCTTAGAAAACCGACATTTAAATTTCAATTTTAGTCATTTTTGAGGTTTTTGTCGATTAATTCGATAGCCTTTCTTTTCCAAATTATCAATTATATATATTTAGATAGCCCTGTTAATTACCCGTCGAAAGACACCACTTTCGTCCGGATCCGCCTGACGGAAAATTGGGAAATTGACCTACAAAAAATTCGGCATTGTTTGTTTACTTTCGAAAGTCTACCTTAGGGGTGAACATTTGGAACATTTGTGCGAAATTTTCATTGAAAACAGCTGCTAGTATCGTTATTTTTTGTTGATATCATCTTTGTAGACACTCCTGCGTCCCGTGGGAAGAAAATAACCTGAAAAACAAAGAAAATTTTTAATTTCTGGACTTAGAATATTTTTAAATTTCTAAATTACTTAATTTCTGAGGTTTTTGTCGAATTACTCGATAACGCTTCGCTTCAAACTTGACATAGTTACAGATCTAGATAGCCCTCATCAAGGCCTATCTAATAACACCTCCTTTGTATAGGTTGGGTAAATAGAAGTTGCAAAATTTCTACATTCATTTTGACTTTCGGTATTTTTAAGGAATTTTCCAAGGCTCTTTGCTTATAACTCTTCGAAATTTATTTTTGAAATTTTTAACTATATATATTTAGATAGAACTCGTCAAGGTCTATCTAATAACACCTCTTTTATTAACATTCGGTTAATAAAAGTACTAAATTTTCAACATACAAATCTCAATTTACCGTTTTTTCGAAAATTTTCTGCGATTTTCGTTTAATAACTTGCCCCCTTATTTTTTCTTAACAATTAATTATACATATCTAGATAGCTCGCGTCACGACCTATCTAACAACACCTCGTTTAATTAAATCTGGTAAATAGAATCTTAGAAAACCGACATTTAAATTTCAATTTTAGTCATTTTTGAGGTTTTTGTCGATTAATTCGATAGCCTTTCTTTTCCAAATTATCAATTATATATATTTAGATAGCCCTGTTAATTACCCGTCGAAAGACACCACTTTCGTCCGGATCCGCCTGACGGAAAATTGGGAAATTGACCTACAAAAAATTCGGCATTGTTTGTTTACTTTCGAAAGTCTACCTTAGGGGTGAACATTTGGAACATTTGTGCGAAATTTTCATTGAAAACAGCTGCTAGTATCGTTATTTTTTGTTGATATCATCTTTGTAGACACTCCTGCGTCCCGTGGGAAGAAAATAACCTGAAAAACAAAGAAAATTTTTAATTTCTGGACTTAGAATATTTTTAAATTTCTAAATTACTTAATTTCTGAGGTTTTTGTCGAATTACTCGATAACGCTTCGCTTCAAACTTGACATAGTTACAGATCTAGATAGCCCTCATCAAGGCCTATCTAATAACACCTCCTTTGTATAGGTTGGGTAAATAGAAGTTGCAAAATTTCTACATTCATTTTGACTTTCGGTATTTTTAAGGAATTTTCCAAGGCTCTTTGCTTATAACTCTTCGAAATTTATTTTTGAAATTTTTAACTATATATATTTAGATAGAACTCGTCAAGGTCTATCTAATAACACCTCTTTTATTAACATTCGGTTAATAAAAGTACTAAATTTTCAACATACAAATCTCAATTTACCGTTTTTTCGAAAATTTTCTGCGATTTTCGTTTAATAACTTGCCCCCTTATTTTTTCTTAACAATTAATTATACATATCTAGATAGCTCGCGTCACGACCTATCTAACAACACCTCGTTTAATTAAATCTGGTAAATAGAATCTTAGAAAACCGACATTTAAATTTCAATTTTAGTCATTTTTGAGGTTTTTGTCGATTAATTCGATAGCCTTTCTTTTCCAAATTATCAATTATATATATTTAGATAGCCCTGTTAATTACCCGTCGAAAGACACCACTTTCGTCCGGATCCGCCTGACGGAAAATTGGGAAATTGACCTACAAAAAATTCGGCATTGTTTGTTTACTTTCGAAAGTCTACCTTAGGGGTGAACATTTGGAACATTTGTGCGAAATTTTCATTGAAAACAGCTGCTAGTATCGTTATTTTTTGTTGATATCATCTTTGTAGACACTCCTGCGTCCCGTGGGAAGAAAATAACCTGAAAAACAAAGAAAATTTTTAATTTCTGGACTTAGAATATTTTTAAATTTCTAAATTACTTAATTTCTGAGGTTTTTGTCGAATTACTCGATAACGCTTCGCTTCAAACTTGACATAGTTACAGATCTAGATAGCCCTCATCAAGGCCTATCTAATAACACCTCCTTTGTATAGGTTGGGTAAATAGAAGTTGCAAAATTTCTACATTCATTTTGACTTTCGGTATTTTTAAGGAATTTTCCAAGGCTCTTTGCTTATAACTCTTCGAAATTTATTTTTGAAATTTTTAACTATATATATTTAGATAGAACTCGTCAAGGTCTATCTAATAACACCTCTTTTATTAACATTCGGTTAATAAAAGTACTAAATTTTCAACATACAAATCTCAATTTACCGTTTTTTCGAAAATTTTCTGCGATTTTCGTTTAATAACTTGCCCCCTTATTTTTTCTTAACAATTAATTATACATATCTAGATAGCTCGCGTCACGACCTATCTAACAACACCTCGTTTAATTAAATCTGGTAAATAGAATCTTAGAAAACCGACATTTAAATTTCAATTTTAGTCATTTTTGAGGTTTTTGTCGATTAATTCGATAGCCTTTCTTTTCCAAATTATCAATTATATATATTTAGATAGCCCTGTTAATTACCCGTCGAAAGACACCACTTTCGTCCGGATCCGCCTGACGGAAAATTGGGAAATTGACCTACAAAAAATTCGGCATTGTTTGTTTACTTTCGAAAGTCTACCTTAGGGGTGAACATTTGGAACATTTGTGCGAAATTTTCATTGAAAACAGCTGCTAGTATCGTTATTTTTTGTTGATATCATCTTTGTAGACACTCCTGCGTCCCGTGGGAAGAAAATAACCTGAAAAACAAAGAAAATTTTTAATTTCTGGACTTAGAATATTTTTAAATTTCTAAATTACTTAATTTCTGAGGTTTTTGTCGAATTACTCGATAACGCTTCGCTTCAAACTTGACATAGTTACAGATCTAGATAGCCCTCATCAAGGCCTATCTAATAACACCTCCTTTGTATAGGTTGGGTAAATAGAAGTTGCAAAATTTCTACATTCATTTTGACTTTCGGTATTTTTAAGGAATTTTCCAAGGCTCTTTGCTTATAACTCTTCGAAATTTATTTTTGAAATTTTTAACTATATATATTTAGATAGAACTCGTCAAGGTCTATCTAATAACACCTCTTTTATTAACATTCGGTTAATAAAAGTACTAAATTTTCAACATACAAATCTCAATTTACCGTTTTTTCGAAAATTTTCTGCGATTTTCGTTTAATAACTTGCCCCCTTATTTTTTCTTAACAATTAATTATACATATCTAGATAGCTCGCGTCACGACCTATCTAACAACACCTCGTTTAATTAAATCTGGTAAATAGAATCTTAGAAAACCGACATTTAAATTTCAATTTTAGTCATTTTTGAGGTTTTTGTCGATTAATTCGATAGCCTTTCTTTTCCAAATTATCAATTATATATATTTAGATAGCCCTGTTAATTACCCGTCGAAAGACACCACTTTCGTCCGGATCCGCCTGACGGAAAATTGGGAAATTGACCTACAAAAAATTCGGCATTGTTTGTTTACTTTCGAAAGTCTACCTTAGGGGTGAACATTTGGAACATTTGTGCGAAATTTTCATTGAAAACAGCTGCTAGTATCGTTATTTTTTGTTGATATCATCTTTGTAGACACTCCTGCGTCCCGTGGGAAGAAAATAACCTGAAAAACAAAGAAAATTTTTAATTTCTGGACTTAGAATATTTTTAAATTTCTAAATTACTTAATTTCTGAGGTTTTTGTCGAATTACTCGATAACGCTTCGCTTCAAACTTGACATAGTTACAGATCTAGATAGCCCTCATCAAGGCCTATCTAATAACACCTCCTTTGTATAGGTTGGGTAAATAGAAGTTGCAAAATTTCTACATTCATTTTGACTTTCGGTATTTTTAAGGAATTTTCCAAGGCTCTTTGCTTATAACTCTTCGAAATTTATTTTTGAAATTTTTAACTATATATATTTAGATAGAACTCGTCAAGGTCTATCTAATAACACCTCTTTTATTAACATTCGGTTAATAAAAGTACTAAATTTTCAACATACAAATCTCAATTTACCGTTTTTTCGAAAATTTTCTGCGATTTTCGTTTAATAACTTGCCCCCTTATTTTTTCTTAACAATTAATTATACATATCTAGATAGCTCGCGTCACGACCTATCTAACAACACCTCGTTTAATTAAATCTGGTAAATAGAATCTTAGAAAACCGACATTTAAATTTCAATTTTAGTCATTTTTGAGGTTTTTGTCGATTAATTCGATAGCCTTTCTTTTCCAAATTATCAATTATATATATTTAGATAGCCCTGTTAATTACCCGTCGAAAGACACCACTTTCGTCCGGATCCGCCTGACGGAAAATTGGGAAATTGACCTACAAAAAATTCGGCATTGTTTGTTTACTTTCGAAAGTCTACCTTAGGGGTGAACATTTGGAACATTTGTGCGAAATTTTCATTGAAAACAGCTGCTAGTATCGTTATTTTTTGTTGATATCATCTTTGTAGACACTCCTGCGTCCCGTGGGAAGAAAATAACCTGAAAAACAAAGAAAATTTTTAATTTCTGGACTTAGAATATTTTTAAATTTCTAAATTACTTAATTTCTGAGGTTTTTGTCGAATTACTCGATAACGCTTCGCTTCAAACTTGACATAGTTACAGATCTAGATAGCCCTCATCAAGGCCTATCTAATAACACCTCCTTTGTATAGGTTGGGTAAATAGAAGTTGCAAAATTTCTACATTCATTTTGACTTTCGGTATTTTTAAGGAATTTTCCAAGGCTCTTTGCTTATAACTCTTCGAAATTTATTTTTGAAATTTTTAACTATATATATTTAGATAGAACTCGTCAAGGTCTATCTAATAACACCTCTTTTATTAACATTCGGTTAATAAAAGTACTAAATTTTCAACATACAAATCTCAATTTACCGTTTTTTCGAAAATTTTCTGCGATTTTCGTTTAATAACTTGCCCCCTTATTTTTTCTTAACAATTAATTATACATATCTAGATAGCTCGCGTCACGACCTATCTAACAACACCTCGTTTAATTAAATCTGGTAAATAGAATCTTAGAAAACCGACATTTAAATTTCAATTTTAGTCATTTTTGAGGTTTTTGTCGATTAATTCGATAGCCTTTCTTTTCCAAATTATCAATTATATATATTTAGATAGCCCTGTTAATTACCCGTCGAAAGACACCACTTTCGTCCGGATCCGCCTGACGGAAAATTGGGAAATTGACCTACAAAAAATTCGGCATTGTTTGTTTACTTTCGAAAGTCTACCTTAGGGGTGAACATTTGGAACATTTGTGCGAAATTTTCATTGAAAACAGCTGCTAGTATCGTTATTTTTTGTTGATATCATCTTTGTAGACACTCCTGCGTCCCGTGGGAAGAAAATAACCTGAAAAACAAAGAAAATTTTTAATTTCTGGACTTAGAATATTTTTAAATTTCTAAATTACTTAATTTCTGAGGTTTTTGTCGAATTACTCGATAACGCTTCGCTTCAAACTTGACATAGTTACAGATCTAGATAGCCCTCATCAAGGCCTATCTAATAACACCTCCTTTGTATAGGTTGGGTAAATAGAAGTTGCAAAATTTCTACATTCATTTTGACTTTCGGTATTTTTAAGGAATTTTCCAAGGCTCTTTGCTTATAACTCTTCGAAATTTATTTTTGAAATTTTTAACTATATATATTTAGATAGAACTCGTCAAGGTCTATCTAATAACACCTCTTTTATTAACATTCGGTTAATAAAAGTACTAAATTTTCAACATACAAATCTCAATTTACCGTTTTTTCGAAAATTTTCTGCGATTTTCGTTTAATAACTTGCCCCCTTATTTTTTCTTAACAATTAATTATACATATCTAGATAGCTCGCGTCACGACCTATCTAACAACACCTCGTTTAATTAAATCTGGTAAATAGAATCTTAGAAAACCGACATTTAAATTTCAATTTTAGTCATTTTTGAGGTTTTTGTCGATTAATTCGATAGCCTTTCTTTTCCAAATTATCAATTATATATATTTAGATAGCCCTGTTAATTACCCGTCGAAAGACACCACTTTCGTCCGGATCCGCCTGACGGAAAATTGGGAAATTGACCTACAAAAAATTCGGCATTGTTTGTTTACTTTCGAAAGTCTACCTTAGGGGTGAACATTTGGAACATTTGTGCGAAATTTTCATTGAAAACAGCTGCTAGTATCGTTATTTTTTGTTGATATCATCTTTGTAGACACTCCTGCGTCCCGTGGGAAGAAAATAACCTGAAAAACAAAGAAAATTTTTAATTTCTGGACTTAGAATATTTTTAAATTTCTAAATTACTTAATTTCTGAGGTTTTTGTCGAATTACTCGATAACGCTTCGCTTCAAACTTGACATAGTTACAGATCTAGATAGCCCTCATCAAGGCCTATCTAATAACACCTCCTTTGTATAGGTTGGGTAAATAGAAGTTGCAAAATTTCTACATTCATTTTGACTTTCGGTATTTTTAAGGAATTTTCCAAGGCTCTTTGCTTATAACTCTTCGAAATTTATTTTTGAAATTTTTAACTATATATATTTAGATAGAACTCGTCAAGGTCTATCTAATAACACCTCTTTTATTAACATTCGGTTAATAAAAGTACTAAATTTTCAACATACAAATCTCAATTTACCGTTTTTTCGAAAATTTTCTGCGATTTTCGTTTAATAACTTGCCCCCTTATTTTTTCTTAACAATTAATTATACATATCTAGATAGCTCGCGTCACGACCTATCTAACAACACCTCGTTTAATTAAATCTGGTAAATAGAATCTTAGAAAACCGACATTTAAATTTCAATTTTAGTCATTTTTGAGGTTTTTGTCGATTAATTCGATAGCCTTTCTTTTCCAAATTATCAATTATATATATTTAGATAGCCCTGTTAATTACCCGTCGAAAGACACCACTTTCGTCCGGATCCGCCTGACGGAAAATTGGGAAATTGACCTACAAAAAATTCGGCATTGTTTGTTTACTTTCGAAAGTCTACCTTAGGGGTGAACATTTGGAACATTTGTGCGAAATTTTCATTGAAAACAGCTGCTAGTATCGTTATTTTTTGTTGATATCATCTTTGTAGACACTCCTGCGTCCCGTGGGAAGAAAATAACCTGAAAAACAAAGAAAATTTTTAATTTCTGGACTTAGAATATTTTTAAATTTCTAAATTACTTAATTTCTGAGGTTTTTGTCGAATTACTCGATAACGCTTCGCTTCAAACTTGACATAGTTACAGATCTAGATAGCCCTCATCAAGGCCTATCTAATAACACCTCCTTTGTATAGGTTGGGTAAATAGAAGTTGCAAAATTTCTACATTCATTTTGACTTTCGGTATTTTTAAGGAATTTTCCAAGGCTCTTTGCTTATAACTCTTCGAAATTTATTTTTGAAATTTTTAACTATATATATTTAGATAGAACTCGTCAAGGTCTATCTAATAACACCTCTTTTATTAACATTCGGTTAATAAAAGTACTAAATTTTCAACATACAAATCTCAATTTACCGTTTTTTCGAAAATTTTCTGCGATTTTCGTTTAATAACTTGCCCCCTTATTTTTTCTTAACAATTAATTATACATATCTAGATAGCTCGCGTCACGACCTATCTAACAACACCTCGTTTAATTAAATCTGGTAAATAGAATCTTAGAAAACCGACATTTAAATTTCAATTTTAGTCATTTTTGAGGTTTTTGTCGATTAATTCGATAGCCTTTCTTTTCCAAATTATCAATTATATATATTTAGATAGCCCTGTTAATTACCCGTCGAAAGACACCACTTTCGTCCGGATCCGCCTGACGGAAAATTGGGAAATTGACCTACAAAAAATTCGGCATTGTTTGTTTACTTTCGAAAGTCTACCTTAGGGGTGAACATTTGGAACATTTGTGCGAAATTTTCATTGAAAACAGCTGCTAGTATCGTTATTTTTTGTTGATATCATCTTTGTAGACACTCCTGCGTCCCGTGGGAAGAAAATAACCTGAAAAACAAAGAAAATTTTTAATTTCTGGACTTAGAATATTTTTAAATTTCTAAATTACTTAATTTCTGAGGTTTTTGTCGAATTACTCGATAACGCTTCGCTTCAAACTTGACATAGTTACAGATCTAGATAGCCCTCATCAAGGCCTATCTAATAACACCTCCTTTGTATAGGTTGGGTAAATAGAAGTTGCAAAATTTCTACATTCATTTTGACTTTCGGTATTTTTAAGGAATTTTCCAAGGCTCTTTGCTTATAACTCTTCGAAATTTATTTTTGAAATTTTTAACTATATATATTTAGATAGAACTCGTCAAGGTCTATCTAATAACACCTCTTTTATTAACATTCGGTTAATAAAAGTACTAAATTTTCAACATACAAATCTCAATTTACCGTTTTTTCGAAAATTTTCTGCGATTTTCGTTTAATAACTTGCCCCCTTATTTTTTCTTAACAATTAATTATACATATCTAGATAGCTCGCGTCACGACCTATCTAACAACACCTCGTTTAATTAAATCTGGTAAATAGAATCTTAGAAAACCGACATTTAAATTTCAATTTTAGTCATTTTTGAGGTTTTTGTCGATTAATTCGATAGCCTTTCTTTTCCAAATTATCAATTATATATATTTAGATAGCCCTGTTAATTACCCGTCGAAAGACACCACTTTCGTCCGGATCCGCCTGACGGAAAATTGGGAAATTGACCTACAAAAAATTCGGCATTGTTTGTTTACTTTCGAAAGTCTACCTTAGGGGTGAACATTTGGAACATTTGTGCGAAATTTTCATTGAAAACAGCTGCTAGTATCGTTATTTTTTGTTGATATCATCTTTGTAGACACTCCTGCGTCCCGTGGGAAGAAAATAACCTGAAAAACAAAGAAAATTTTTAATTTCTGGACTTAGAATATTTTTAAATTTCTAAATTACTTAATTTCTGAGGTTTTTGTCGAATTACTCGATAACGCTTCGCTTCAAACTTGACATAGTTACAGATCTAGATAGCCCTCATCAAGGCCTATCTAATAACACCTCCTTTGTATAGGTTGGGTAAATAGAAGTTGCAAAATTTCTACATTCATTTTGACTTTCGGTATTTTTAAGGAATTTTCCAAGGCTCTTTGCTTATAACTCTTCGAAATTTATTTTTGAAATTTTTAACTATATATATTTAGATAGAACTCGTCAAGGTCTATCTAATAACACCTCTTTTATTAACATTCGGTTAATAAAAGTACTAAATTTTCAACATACAAATCTCAATTTACCGTTTTTTCGAAAATTTTCTGCGATTTTCGTTTAATAACTTGCCCCCTTATTTTTTCTTAACAATTAATTATACATATCTAGATAGCTCGCGTCACGACCTATCTAACAACACCTCGTTTAATTAAATCTGGTAAATAGAATCTTAGAAAACCGACATTTAAATTTCAATTTTAGTCATTTTTGAGGTTTTTGTCGATTAATTCGATAGCCTTTCTTTTCCAAATTATCAATTATATATATTTAGATAGCCCTGTTAATTACCCGTCGAAAGACACCACTTTCGTCCGGATCCGCCTGACGGAAAATTGGGAAATTGACCTACAAAAAATTCGGCATTGTTTGTTTACTTTCGAAAGTCTACCTTAGGGGTGAACATTTGGAACATTTGTGCGAAATTTTCATTGAAAACAGCTGCTAGTATCGTTATTTTTTGTTGATATCATCTTTGTAGACACTCCTGCGTCCCGTGGGAAGAAAATAACCTGAAAAACAAAGAAAATTTTTAATTTCTGGACTTAGAATATTTTTAAATTTCTAAATTACTTAATTTCTGAGGTTTTTGTCGAATTACTCGATAACGCTTCGCTTCAAACTTGACATAGTTACAGATCTAGATAGCCCTCATCAAGGCCTATCTAATAACACCTCCTTTGTATAGGTTGGGTAAATAGAAGTTGCAAAATTTCTACATTCATTTTGACTTTCGGTATTTTTAAGGAATTTTCCAAGGCTCTTTGCTTATAACTCTTCGAAATTTATTTTTGAAATTTTTAACTATATATATTTAGATAGAACTCGTCAAGGTCTATCTAATAACACCTCTTTTATTAACATTCGGTTAATAAAAGTACTAAATTTTCAACATACAAATCTCAATTTACCGTTTTTTCGAAAATTTTCTGCGATTTTCGTTTAATAACTTGCCCCCTTATTTTTTCTTAACAATTAATTATACATATCTAGATAGCTCGCGTCACGACCTATCTAACAACACCTCGTTTAATTAAATCTGGTAAATAGAATCTTAGAAAACCGACATTTAAATTTCAATTTTAGTCATTTTTGAGGTTTTTGTCGATTAATTCGATAGCCTTTCTTTTCCAAATTATCAATTATATATATTTAGATAGCCCTGTTAATTACCCGTCGAAAGACACCACTTTCGTCCGGATCCGCCTGACGGAAAATTGGGAAATTGACCTACAAAAAATTCGGCATTGTTTGTTTACTTTCGAAAGTCTACCTTAGGGGTGAACATTTGGAACATTTGTGCGAAATTTTCATTGAAAACAGCTGCTAGTATCGTTATTTTTTGTTGATATCATCTTTGTAGACACTCCTGCGTCCCGTGGGAAGAAAATAACCTGAAAAACAAAGAAAATTTTTAATTTCTGGACTTAGAATATTTTTAAATTTCTAAATTACTTAATTTCTGAGGTTTTTGTCGAATTACTCGATAACGCTTCGCTTCAAACTTGACATAGTTACAGATCTAGATAGCCCTCATCAAGGCCTATCTAATAACACCTCCTTTGTATAGGTTGGGTAAATAGAAGTTGCAAAATTTCTACATTCATTTTGACTTTCGGTATTTTTAAGGAATTTTCCAAGGCTCTTTGCTTATAACTCTTCGAAATTTATTTTTGAAATTTTTAACTATATATATTTAGATAGAACTCGTCAAGGTCTATCTAATAACACCTCTTTTATTAACATTCGGTTAATAAAAGTACTAAATTTTCAACATACAAATCTCAATTTACCGTTTTTTCGAAAATTTTCTGCGATTTTCGTTTAATAACTTGCCCCCTTATTTTTTCTTAACAATTAATTATACATATCTAGATAGCTCGCGTCACGACCTATCTAACAACACCTCGTTTAATTAAATCTGGTAAATAGAATCTTAGAAAACCGACATTTAAATTTCAATTTTAGTCATTTTTGAGGTTTTTGTCGATTAATTCGATAGCCTTTCTTTTCCAAATTATCAATTATATATATTTAGATAGCCCTGTTAATTACCCGTCGAAAGACACCACTTTCGTCCGGATCCGCCTGACGGAAAATTGGGAAATTGACCTACAAAAAATTCGGCATTGTTTGTTTACTTTCGAAAGTCTACCTTAGGGGTGAACATTTGGAACATTTGTGCGAAATTTTCATTGAAAACAGCTGCTAGTATCGTTATTTTTTGTTGATATCATCTTTGTAGACACTCCTGCGTCCCGTGGGAAGAAAATAACCTGAAAAACAAAGAAAATTTTTAATTTCTGGACTTAGAATATTTTTAAATTTCTAAATTACTTAATTTCTGAGGTTTTTGTCGAATTACTCGATAACGCTTCGCTTCAAACTTGACATAGTTACAGATCTAGATAGCCCTCATCAAGGCCTATCTAATAACACCTCCTTTGTATAGGTTGGGTAAATAGAAGTTGCAAAATTTCTACATTCATTTTGACTTTCGGTATTTTTAAGGAATTTTCCAAGGCTCTTTGCTTATAACTCTTCGAAATTTATTTTTGAAATTTTTAACTATATATATTTAGATAGAACTCGTCAAGGTCTATCTAATAACACCTCTTTTATTAACATTCGGTTAATAAAAGTACTAAATTTTCAACATACAAATCTCAATTTACCGTTTTTTCGAAAATTTTCTGCGATTTTCGTTTAATAACTTGCCCCCTTATTTTTTCTTAACAATTAATTATACATATCTAGATAGCTCGCGTCACGACCTATCTAACAACACCTCGTTTAATTAAATCTGGTAAATAGAATCTTAGAAAACCGACATTTAAATTTCAATTTTAGTCATTTTTGAGGTTTTTGTCGATTAATTCGATAGCCTTTCTTTTCCAAATTATCAATTATATATATTTAGATAGCCCTGTTAATTACCCGTCGAAAGACACCACTTTCGTCCGGATCCGCCTGACGGAAAATTGGGAAATTGACCTACAAAAAATTCGGCATTGTTTGTTTACTTTCGAAAGTCTACCTTAGGGGTGAACATTTGGAACATTTGTGCGAAATTTTCATTGAAAACAGCTGCTAGTATCGTTATTTTTTGTTGATATCATCTTTGTAGACACTCCTGCGTCCCGTGGGAAGAAAATAACCTGAAAAACAAAGAAAATTTTTAATTTCTGGACTTAGAATATTTTTAAATTTCTAAATTACTTAATTTCTGAGGTTTTTGTCGAATTACTCGATAACGCTTCGCTTCAAACTTGACATAGTTACAGATCTAGATAGCCCTCATCAAGGCCTATCTAATAACACCTCCTTTGTATAGGTTGGGTAAATAGAAGTTGCAAAATTTCTACATTCATTTTGACTTTCGGTATTTTTAAGGAATTTTCCAAGGCTCTTTGCTTATAACTCTTCGAAATTTATTTTTGAAATTTTTAACTATATATATTTAGATAGAACTCGTCAAGGTCTATCTAATAACACCTCTTTTATTAACATTCGGTTAATAAAAGTACTAAATTTTCAACATACAAATCTCAATTTACCGTTTTTTCGAAAATTTTCTGCGATTTTCGTTTAATAACTTGCCCCCTTATTTTTTCTTAACAATTAATTATACATATCTAGATAGCTCGCGTCACGACCTATCTAACAACACCTCGTTTAATTAAATCTGGTAAATAGAATCTTAGAAAACCGACATTTAAATTTCAATTTTAGTCATTTTTGAGGTTTTTGTCGATTAATTCGATAGCCTTTCTTTTCCAAATTATCAATTATATATATTTAGATAGCCCTGTTAATTACCCGTCGAAAGACACCACTTTCGTCCGGATCCGCCTGACGGAAAATTGGGAAATTGACCTACAAAAAATTCGGCATTGTTTGTTTACTTTCGAAAGTCTACCTTAGGGGTGAACATTTGGAACATTTGTGCGAAATTTTCATTGAAAACAGCTGCTAGTATCGTTATTTTTTGTTGATATCATCTTTGTAGACACTCCTGCGTCCCGTGGGAAGAAAATAACCTGAAAAACAAAGAAAATTTTTAATTTCTGGACTTAGAATATTTTTAAATTTCTAAATTACTTAATTTCTGAGGTTTTTGTCGAATTACTCGATAACGCTTCGCTTCAAACTTGACATAGTTACAGATCTAGATAGCCCTCATCAAGGCCTATCTAATAACACCTCCTTTGTATAGGTTGGGTAAATAGAAGTTGCAAAATTTCTACATTCATTTTGACTTTCGGTATTTTTAAGGAATTTTCCAAGGCTCTTTGCTTATAACTCTTCGAAATTTATTTTTGAAATTTTTAACTATATATATTTAGATAGAACTCGTCAAGGTCTATCTAATAACACCTCTTTTATTAACATTCGGTTAATAAAAGTACTAAATTTTCAACATACAAATCTCAATTTACCGTTTTTTCGAAAATTTTCTGCGATTTTCGTTTAATAACTTGCCCCCTTATTTTTTCTTAACAATTAATTATACATATCTAGATAGCTCGCGTCACGACCTATCTAACAACACCTCGTTTAATTAAATCTGGTAAATAGAATCTTAGAAAACCGACATTTAAATTTCAATTTTAGTCATTTTTGAGGTTTTTGTCGATTAATTCGATAGCCTTTCTTTTCCAAATTATCAATTATATATATTTAGATAGCCCTGTTAATTACCCGTCGAAAGACACCACTTTCGTCCGGATCCGCCTGACGGAAAATTGGGAAATTGACCTACAAAAAATTCGGCATTGTTTGTTTACTTTCGAAAGTCTACCTTAGGGGTGAACATTTGGAACATTTGTGCGAAATTTTCATTGAAAACAGCTGCTAGTATCGTTATTTTTTGTTGATATCATCTTTGTAGACACTCCTGCGTCCCGTGGGAAGAAAATAACCTGAAAAACAAAGAAAATTTTTAATTTCTGGACTTAGAATATTTTTAAATTTCTAAATTACTTAATTTCTGAGGTTTTTGTCGAATTACTCGATAACGCTTCGCTTCAAACTTGACATAGTTACAGATCTAGATAGCCCTCATCAAGGCCTATCTAATAACACCTCCTTTGTATAGGTTGGGTAAATAGAAGTTGCAAAATTTCTACATTCATTTTGACTTTCGGTATTTTTAAGGAATTTTCCAAGGCTCTTTGCTTATAACTCTTCGAAATTTATTTTTGAAATTTTTAACTATATATATTTAGATAGAACTCGTCAAGGTCTATCTAATAACACCTCTTTTATTAACATTCGGTTAATAAAAGTACTAAATTTTCAACATACAAATCTCAATTTACCGTTTTTTCGAAAATTTTCTGCGATTTTCGTTTAATAACTTGCCCCCTTATTTTTTCTTAACAATTAATTATACATATCTAGATAGCTCGCGTCACGACCTATCTAACAACACCTCGTTTAATTAAATCTGGTAAATAGAATCTTAGAAAACCGACATTTAAATTTCAATTTTAGTCATTTTTGAGGTTTTTGTCGATTAATTCGATAGCCTTTCTTTTCCAAATTATCAATTATATATATTTAGATAGCCCTGTTAATTACCCGTCGAAAGACACCACTTTCGTCCGGATCCGCCTGACGGAAAATTGGGAAATTGACCTACAAAAAATTCGGCATTGTTTGTTTACTTTCGAAAGTCTACCTTAGGGGTGAACATTTGGAACATTTGTGCGAAATTTTCATTGAAAACAGCTGCTAGTATCGTTATTTTTTGTTGATATCATCTTTGTAGACACTCCTGCGTCCCGTGGGAAGAAAATAACCTGAAAAACAAAGAAAATTTTTAATTTCTGGACTTAGAATATTTTTAAATTTCTAAATTACTTAATTTCTGAGGTTTTTGTCGAATTACTCGATAACGCTTCGCTTCAAACTTGACATAGTTACAGATCTAGATAGCCCTCATCAAGGCCTATCTAATAACACCTCCTTTGTATAGGTTGGGTAAATAGAAGTTGCAAAATTTCTACATTCATTTTGACTTTCGGTATTTTTAAGGAATTTTCCAAGGCTCTTTGCTTATAACTCTTCGAAATTTATTTTTGAAATTTTTAACTATATATATTTAGATAGAACTCGTCAAGGTCTATCTAATAACACCTCTTTTATTAACATTCGGTTAATAAAAGTACTAAATTTTCAACATACAAATCTCAATTTACCGTTTTTTCGAAAATTTTCTGCGATTTTCGTTTAATAACTTGCCCCCTTATTTTTTCTTAACAATTAATTATACATATCTAGATAGCTCGCGTCACGACCTATCTAACAACACCTCGTTTAATTAAATCTGGTAAATAGAATCTTAGAAAACCGACATTTAAATTTCAATTTTAGTCATTTTTGAGGTTTTTGTCGATTAATTCGATAGCCTTTCTTTTCCAAATTATCAATTATATATATTTAGATAGCCCTGTTAATTACCCGTCGAAAGACACCACTTTCGTCCGGATCCGCCTGACGGAAAATTGGGAAATTGACCTACAAAAAATTCGGCATTGTTTGTTTACTTTCGAAAGTCTACCTTAGGGGTGAACATTTGGAACATTTGTGCGAAATTTTCATTGAAAACAGCTGCTAGTATCGTTATTTTTTGTTGATATCATCTTTGTAGACACTCCTGCGTCCCGTGGGAAGAAAATAACCTGAAAAACAAAGAAAATTTTTAATTTCTGGACTTAGAATATTTTTAAATTTCTAAATTACTTAATTTCTGAGGTTTTTGTCGAATTACTCGATAACGCTTCGCTTCAAACTTGACATAGTTACAGATCTAGATAGCCCTCATCAAGGCCTATCTAATAACACCTCCTTTGTATAGGTTGGGTAAATAGAAGTTGCAAAATTTCTACATTCATTTTGACTTTCGGTATTTTTAAGGAATTTTCCAAGGCTCTTTGCTTATAACTCTTCGAAATTTATTTTTGAAATTTTTAACTATATATATTTAGATAGAACTCGTCAAGGTCTATCTAATAACACCTCTTTTATTAACATTCGGTTAATAAAAGTACTAAATTTTCAACATACAAATCTCAATTTACCGTTTTTTCGAAAATTTTCTGCGATTTTCGTTTAATAACTTGCCCCCTTATTTTTTCTTAACAATTAATTATACATATCTAGATAGCTCGCGTCACGACCTATCTAACAACACCTCGTTTAATTAAATCTGGTAAATAGAATCTTAGAAAACCGACATTTAAATTTCAATTTTAGTCATTTTTGAGGTTTTTGTCGATTAATTCGATAGCCTTTCTTTTCCAAATTATCAATTATATATATTTAGATAGCCCTGTTAATTACCCGTCGAAAGACACCACTTTCGTCCGGATCCGCCTGACGGAAAATTGGGAAATTGACCTACAAAAAATTCGGCATTGTTTGTTTACTTTCGAAAGTCTACCTTAGGGGTGAACATTTGGAACATTTGTGCGAAATTTTCATTGAAAACAGCTGCTAGTATCGTTATTTTTTGTTGATATCATCTTTGTAGACACTCCTGCGTCCCGTGGGAAGAAAATAACCTGAAAAACAAAGAAAATTTTTAATTTCTGGACTTAGAATATTTTTAAATTTCTAAATTACTTAATTTCTGAGGTTTTTGTCGAATTACTCGATAACGCTTCGCTTCAAACTTGACATAGTTACAGATCTAGATAGCCCTCATCAAGGCCTATCTAATAACACCTCCTTTGTATAGGTTGGGTAAATAGAAGTTGCAAAATTTCTACATTCATTTTGACTTTCGGTATTTTTAAGGAATTTTCCAAGGCTCTTTGCTTATAACTCTTCGAAATTTATTTTTGAAATTTTTAACTATATATATTTAGATAGAACTCGTCAAGGTCTATCTAATAACACCTCTTTTATTAACATTCGGTTAATAAAAGTACTAAATTTTCAACATACAAATCTCAATTTACCGTTTTTTCGAAAATTTTCTGCGATTTTCGTTTAATAACTTGCCCCCTTATTTTTTCTTAACAATTAATTATACATATCTAGATAGCTCGCGTCACGACCTATCTAACAACACCTCGTTTAATTAAATCTGGTAAATAGAATCTTAGAAAACCGACATTTAAATTTCAATTTTAGTCATTTTTGAGGTTTTTGTCGATTAATTCGATAGCCTTTCTTTTCCAAATTATCAATTATATATATTTAGATAGCCCTGTTAATTACCCGTCGAAAGACACCACTTTCGTCCGGATCCGCCTGACGGAAAATTGGGAAATTGACCTACAAAAAATTCGGCATTGTTTGTTTACTTTCGAAAGTCTACCTTAGGGGTGAACATTTGGAACATTTGTGCGAAATTTTCATTGAAAACAGCTGCTAGTATCGTTATTTTTTGTTGATATCATCTTTGTAGACACTCCTGCGTCCCGTGGGAAGAAAATAACCTGAAAAACAAAGAAAATTTTTAATTTCTGGACTTAGAATATTTTTAAATTTCTAAATTACTTAATTTCTGAGGTTTTTGTCGAATTACTCGATAACGCTTCGCTTCAAACTTGACATAGTTACAGATCTAGATAGCCCTCATCAAGGCCTATCTAATAACACCTCCTTTGTATAGGTTGGGTAAATAGAAGTTGCAAAATTTCTACATTCATTTTGAACATGTTCCAGACGCCACCCACATCTGGCACAGCCAAGGGACAAACCGCTCCCAACGCCACCACCTCACCCTCAATAGTGCAGGACGCCGCCAAAACTTTTATACGAAGGCCAGAAACCAAAAGACGGTCACTCGACAACATGGACCAATACCGGAGGCAGCAGACCAACTACGCTAGCCAGTCGAGTGACCAGTTACTCCAGGAGGTCATGAAGACCTTCGAAGATATTCCCGTCAAAGTCGCTCAATACCCTCAGATGCGGCGGGATATCAAGGTCTTCCTGGAGTCCCAGTCCGACAGATGCATCCGCGTGCTCTTTGAGCTCAGCAGGCGGATGAAGGGACTGGAGACGGCGGCGTCCGGGGCTGCTACGGACGCGGTAGCGGCACCCTCTAGTAGGGAGGAGATACTGCTGGAGAGACTGAGGGAGATGGAGGCCAACATTACCGCGAAGCTTGGCCAGGTGGAGGCCGAAATCAAAGAGGGTATGGAGAACCTCAACACAGCCAATGACGAGCGGGGCGCCGACGTCATTGACTATGTCTTTAAAAAATCCGAGGAGACCACGCAGGCTATGGAGAAAGCTGCCGAGGGGGTCGTGGAGAGGGTCCACGAAAAAATCGAGGAGACCCAGGTCGACATTGACCAGGCGACCGAGATTATGGTGATGCGCGCGCAGTCCCAGATCGAAGACCTGATTGGGACTGTCGCAAGGGATGTCGTCATCGAGACCCAGACGCACATCGGCGCAGCCATAAAGGGACTGAGACCCGAGAGCGTCCCGGACCCGACCCCCCCCAAAACCTATGCCAGTGTAACTGCGACCGGACCCGGGCGCCGGCCGGCGCTTCACTCGGTGGCGGTGACCTCAACGGACAGTCAAGAGACTGCCGATGAGGTACTCGCCAGGGTGAGGAAGGCGGTCGACGCCAGGAGTACTGGTCTAAAGGTTAGCAAAGCTAGGAAGGCCAAGGGCAGCACCGTCATCCTGGGCTGCGACACGGAGGTGGAGCGGGACAGGGTGACGGAGAAGATACAGAGCCGTGATGATGGGCTAGTGGTAGTGCCCATGAAAAATAAGGATCCACTCGTCGTCCTCAAGGACGTCTTTGTGGACAGTGACGACGACGAGATGGTGAGGGCCATTTACACCCAGAACGCCGAATTTTTCATGGGCCTACCACAGGAAGAGAAGGAAATAGCCATAAAATATAAAAGAAGAACTCGCAACCCTAAGACATCGCACGTGGTCTTGCAGGTGAAGCCTAGAATATGGCAGAGGATGACGGAGACTGGGATTCTGTACCTGGACCTGCAAAGGGTCAGAGTGGAGGACCAGTCTCCGCTCATCCAATGCACAAAGTGCCTTGGATTCGGCCATGGTCGCAAATTCTGCACTGAGAGTGCAGACAGGTGCAGCCACTGCGGAGGTTCGCACCTGCGTGGGGAATGCCCCAAATACACTGCAGACAGCGAACCGCAGTGCTGCAATTGTCTGCACTCTAGGTTAAAGAATACGGGTCATAACGCTTTTAGCGCAGATTGCCCAACCCGAATCAAATGGGATTACCTGGCACGACAGACCACGTCATACTTATGACTCAGCCACTCATTAGAACACACACACACTACACAGAAACACACACATTGATTTAATGAATATATAATAGCTATATATGAATATATCAAGACACACACACACAAACACTGGAACATGTACTCAAAGAAAGAAAACCCTGCACAAGAATTTCAATTAATATATATAATAAGTATATATATTCTATTGACAATTAAAGTAGAAACACGCATCAAAACAGAAAATACACTGACACATAAATTTCACTACAGACAAAAACAATAAAAAAACTAAAAACACACTGAGTCATAAAAAACACGGTCGCAGCCTAAATACATCACAGGAAAACTAAACAGGAACATGTTGTATATATAGATACACACAGACAGATACAAAGAGAATAAGCAACTTAAATTGAGAAGGAATAGATAACGTTAAAAGATAAATGAATTAGAGGCAAATAAATATTAATATAAGTTAAGAAAAGTAGTAATATTACAAGAAATTTAAAATCGCAATAAAAGGAAGGAACTTAACAACCAGAATAGAAATAGACATACGCCATTATACAAAATTAATAAAAGTACTTTGGAAAGGCAAACAAATTAAAGAAACAATAACTTTTAGATGAAAATTAACAGTAACCTTAAATATAAAACACACCTCACTATAATAAAAAATGGAAGCTCTAAAAAATGACGTATAAAAAGTGACGAAGGAGAGGCACTTGGTGCGAGAACAAAATATAAAAATAACGACATAAATGCAAGACACGGAATAACAAGGTCCTGTCGTACCTTTGGACGGGGAAAAGCGGCGAGGTCGTTAAGACCTCATTAAAAAAAAAAAAAAAAAAAAAAAAACCTAACCTAACCTAACCTAACCTAACCTAACCTAACCTAACCTAACCTAACCTAACCTAACCTAACCTAACCTAACCTAACCTAACCTAACCTAACCTAACCTAACCTAACCTAACCTAACCTAACCTAACCTAACCTAACCTAACCTAACCTAACCTAACCTAACCTAACCTAACCTAACCTAACCTAACCTAACCTAACCTAACCTAACCTAACCTAACCTAACCTAACCTAACCTAACCTAACCTAACCGGTGCGAAATTTTCATTGAAAACAGCTGCTAGTAACGTTGTTATTTGTTGGTATTATATTTGTAGACACTCCTGCGTCCCGTGGGAAGAAAATTACCTGAAAAATAAAGAAAAATTTTTAATTTCTGGACTTAGAATATTTTTAAATTTCTAAACTACCAAATTTTCGAGGTTTTTGTCGAATTACTCGATAACGTTTCGCTTCAAACTTGACATAGTTACAGATCTAGATAGCCCTCATCAAGGCCTATCTAATAACACCTCCTTTGTATAGGTTGGGTAAATAGAAGTTGCTAAATCTCAACATTCATTTTGACTTTCGGCATTTTTAAGGAATTTTCCAAGGCGCTTCGCTTATAACTTTTCGAAATTTATTTTTGGAATTTTTAATTATATATATTTAGATAGAACTCGTCAAGGCCTATCTAATAACACCTCCTTTATTAAGATCTGGTTAATAAAAGTAGTAAATTTTCAACAAACAAAACTCAATTTACCGCTTTTTCGAAAATTTTCTGAGATTTTCTTTGAATAACTTGCTCCCTCATTTTTTGGGAACAATAAATTATACATACCTAGATAGCTCGCGTCACGACCTATCTAACAACACCTCTTTTATTTAAATCTGGTAAATATAACCTTAGAAATTCAACATTTAAATTTCAATTTTAGTCATTTTTGAGGTTTTTGTCGATTAATTCGATAGCCTTTGTTTTCCAAATTACTAATTATATATATTTAAATAGCCCTTTCAATTACCCGTCGAACGACACCACTCTCGTCCGGATCCGCCTGACGGAAAATTGGGAAATTGACTTATAAAATTTTCGGTATTGTTTGTTTACTTTCCAAAGTCTACCTTAGGGGTGAACATTTGGAACATTTGTGCGAAATTTTCATTGAAAACAGCTGCTAGTAACGTTGTTATTTGTTGGTATTATATTTGTAGACACTCCTGCGTCCCGTGGGAAGAAAATTACCTGAAAAATAAAGAAAAATTTTTAATTTCTGGACTTAGAATATTTTTAAATTTCTAAACTACCAAATTTTCGAGGTTTTTGTCGAATTACTCGATAACGTTTCGCTTCAAACTTGACATAGTTACAGATCTAGATAGCCCTCATCAAGGCCTATCTAATAACACCTCCTTTGTATAGGTTGGGTAAATAGAAGTTGCTAAATCTCAACATTCATTTTGACTTTCGGCATTTTTAAGGAATTTTCCAAGGCGCTTCGCTTATAACTTTTCGAAATTTATTTTTGGAATTTTTAATTATATATATTTAGATAGAACTCGTCAAGGCCTATCTAATAACACCTCCTTTATTAAGATCTGGTTAATAAAAGTAGTAAATTTTCAACAAACAAAACTCAATTTACCGCTTTTTCGAAAATTTTCTGAGATTTTCTTTGAATAACTTGCTCCCTCATTTTTTGGGAACAATAAATTATACATACCTAGATAGCTCGCGTCACGACCTATCTAACAACACCTCTTTTATTTAAATCTGGTAAATATAACCTTAGAAATTCAACATTTAAATTTCAATTTTAGTCATTTTTGAGGTTTTTGTCGATTAATTCGATAGCCTTTGTTTTCCAAATTACTAATTATATATATTTAAATAGCCCTTTCAATTACCCGTCGAACGACACCACTCTCGTCCGGATCCGCCTGACGGAAAATTGGGAAATTGACTTATAAAATTTTCGGTATTGTTTGTTTACTTTCCAAAGTCTACCTTAGGGGTGAACATTTGGAACATTTGTGCGAAATTTTCATTGAAAACAGCTGCTAGTAACGTTGTTATTTGTTGGTATTATATTTGTAGACACTCCTGCGTCCCGTGGGAAGAAAATTACCTGAAAAATAAAGAAAAATTTTTAATTTCTGGACTTAGAATATTTTTAAATTTCTAAACTACCAAATTTTCGAGGTTTTTGTCGAATTACTCGATAACGTTTCGCTTCAAACTTGACATAGTTACAGATCTAGATAGCCCTCATCAAGGCCTATCTAATAACACCTCCTTTGTATAGGTTGGGTAAATAGAAGTTGCTAAATCTCAACATTCATTTTGACTTTCGGCATTTTTAAGGAATTTTCCAAGGCGCTTCGCTTATAACTTTTCGAAATTTATTTTTGGAATTTTTAATTATATATATTTAGATAGAACTCGTCAAGGCCTATCTAATAACACCTCCTTTATTAAGATCTGGTTAATAAAAGTAGTAAATTTTCAACAAACAAAACTCAATTTACCGCTTTTTCGAAAATTTTCTGAGATTTTCTTTGAATAACTTGCTCCCTCATTTTTTGGGAACAATAAATTATACATACCTAGATAGCTCGCGTCACGACCTATCTAACAACACCTCTTTTATTTAAATCTGGTAAATATAACCTTAGAAATTCAACATTTAAATTTCAATTTTAGTCATTTTTGAGGTTTTTGTCGATTAATTCGATAGCCTTTGTTTTCCAAATTACTAATTATATATATTTAAATAGCCCTTTCAATTACCCGTCGAACGACACCACTCTCGTCCGGATCCGCCTGACGGAAAATTAAAAATAGCCCGCCCACCCTCCCATTTTTTACTGGGCCATATAGACTTCGTGGAACAAAGGTCACTGACCCCTCAAACTAAATTTAGCAAAAAATTTCGTACCTCTTTTTAAATTAAATTTTTAATTTTAACCAACCGACCGAGGCTCCATACACCTCACCATACCAACAGACCGGCTCAAATTAGAGCAAAAATTTTTCTTGTCTTGATTGTATTTACTTTTAACTCAGTAACTGTGTAGAACAGCGATTTACACAAATCGTAGTTTAAGTTAGTTGTATAATTGACACACCCCCCTATACAGGGTCACACAAACATTTACTTTTTACACACAGACAATTTTCCCCGAACATTCGCACTACACATTATACACACACTCTCTCACACACAAACCTACCATGTTCCAAACACCACCAACAACTGTCGCCGCCAAGAAATCAACCACTCCCGGCACCTCTACCTCGCCTTCCATAGTGTTAGACGCTGCCAAGACCTTTATTCGCAGACCCGGAACAAAACGGAGGTCGCTCGACAATATGGACATCTATAAAAAACAGCAAACCAACTACGCTGAGCAGTCGAGCGACCAACTACTCCAGGAGGTGATGGGGACCTTTGAGGATATACCCACAAAGGTCCAGCAGTACCCTCAGATGAGGCGCGACATCAAAACCTACCTGGAAGCACATTCCGATAAAGGTCTACGCATTCTTTTTGAATTGAGCAAGCGAGTGAAGCGCTTGGAGGCGGAGGCATCCGGGGCTGCTGGTGCGGCTGCCGTGGCTGCGACTCCTGCACAGGAGGATGCAGCTGCAGCGGCCGCATCTCTCGCACAGGAGAAAAGGCTGACGAAAATGATGGAGCACATGAAGGACTCAGTCCAGGAATGGATGAGTGAGTCCCATCATACGCTCCGGCGGCTGATCCAGGGCGTTGATCGGAAGATAGATAGCCAGAGTGTCGATATTGTCGAAAAGGTCTCCGAAAAGATCGAGGAGACCCAGGTCGACATCGACAAATCGACGGAGGTCATGATTGTGCGTGCGCAGTCCCAAATCGAAGACCTGATCGGGACTGTCGCCAAAGACATAGTTGTCGAAACACAGACGCACATCACCTCAACCTTTAAAGGGCTAACACCCGAAAGCGCCCTGGACCAGGTCCCCAAGACCTACGCCAGTGCAGCAGCAACCAGACCCGGGCGCCGACCGGCGCTTCACTCCGTGGCGGTGACCTCAAAGGACAGTCAGGAGACTGCCGATGAGGTACTCGCCAGGGTGAAGAAGGCGGTCGACGCCAGGGGTACTGGACTTAAAGTCAGCAAGGCCAGAAAAGCCAAGGGCAGCACCGTGATCTTAGGCTGCGACACGGAGACAGAACGGGACAAGGTGAGAGAGCGCCTTGAACGACACGGAAATGGGCTAAACGTAGTGCCCATGAAGAACAAAGATCCACTCGTCGTCCTTAAAGATGTCTACATGGACAGTGACGACGAGGAAACGATCAGGGCCCTTTACACCCAAAACACCGAAATCTTCATGGGCCTACAACAAGAAGAAAAGGAACTGTCCATTAAATATAAAAAGAGGACAAGGAACCCCGAGACGTCTCACATAGTCTTACAGATCAAGCCAAGGGTATGGCAAAGGATGACGGAGGCGGGAACCCTCTACCTGGACCTGCAAAGGGTCAGAGTGGAGGACCAGTCTCCGCTCATCCAGTGCACGAAGTGCCTCGCTTTCGGTCACGGCCGCAAGTTCTGCACCGAGAGTGTGGACAGGTGTAGCCACTGCGGAGGCCCGCACCACCGCGAGAAATGCCCCGATTACAATACGGGAGTCGAGCCGCGGTGTTGCAACTGCTCGCACTCTGGGCTGCAGAAAACCGGCCACAACGCCTTCAGTGCCGAATGCCCAACCCGCACAAAATGGGACTACTTGGCGAGATCCAACACGGCATATTTGTGACTCACTAACTCATGCACACACACGACACAGAAACACACACACACACACAAAATTTGATCTGGGAAGTATATAATGATTATATATGGACACATCAAAACACGCATACAAACCATTAGACACATAAACAACATGAAACAGCTTACAAATAATTCACAATAGAAGTGGCAACAATTACGTATATTTAAGTATATAAATATATTGTTGACAAAAAAGATAGGTACAAAAAATTTGTGAATTAGGTAAAGAAAACACGCACATTAACACCGGACACGTACACAAAACAACATACACAAGTCACAAATATTACTATCTCACGTGTTGGAGATTGATGGCTGGGTGAGACGTCTTGGAGAGGTAAATCAGGAAGATATTGAATAAAGACATACTAAATAAATAAGGAGACAAATTATAGCTATTGGGAAATTATCTAATGGAAAAACAACAGAAATAATTAAGGAAGAATATATCGAGTCAAAAACATTATATTAAGTATACAAAGTTAATATTATATAATTAAGTTTTACAAGTTATAAAATTTATAAATATACGTCAATAAATAAGAAAAGCAAAAATTGTAAGTCATAAAGAATAAATTAGTACTAGAAAGAAGTAGACAATCAGAAGTAAGAAATATAAAAGCTAAGAAAACAATAAGTGTATATAATATAAAGAAGAATAGTTAAGCCTTATAAATAAAACATGTTAAAATACTCCAATAGAAGATTAGTTGAAATAGCTATAGTACCGGGAATATTACCCGAAGAAACAACACTAATAATAAATGATAATATTGACACCCAGAATAATAAGGTCCTGTCGAATCTTTGGACGGGGAAAAGCAGCGAGATCTTCAAGATCTCTTTAAAAAAAAAAAAAAAAAAAAAAAACCTAACCTAACCTAACCTAACCTAACCTAACCTAACCTAACCTAACCTAACCTAACCTAACCTAACCTAACCTAACCTAACCTAACCTAACCTAACCTAACCTAACCTAACCTAACCTAACCTAACCTAACCTAACCTAACCTAACCTAACCTAACCTAACCTAACCTAACCTAACCTAACCTAACCTAACCTAACCTAACCTAACCTAACCTAACCTAACCTAACCTAACCTAACCTAACCTAACCTAACCTAACCTAACCTAACCTAACCTAACCTAACCTAACCTAACCTAACCTAACCTAACCTAACCTAACCTAACCTAACCTAACCTAACCTAACCTAACCTAACCTAACCTAACCTAACCTAACCTAACCTAACCTAACCTAACCTAACCTAACCTAACCTAACCTAACCTAACCTAACCTAACCTAACCTAACCTAACCTAACCTAACCTAACCTAACCTAACCTAACCTAACCTAACCTAACCTAACCTAACCTAACCTAACCTAACCTAACCTAACCTAACCTAACCTAACCTAACCTAACCTAACCTAACCTAACCTAACCTAACCTAACCTAACCTAACCTAACCTAACCTAACCTAACCTAACCTAACCTAACCTAACCTAACCTAACCTAACCTAACCTAACCTAACCTAACCTAACCTAACCTAACCTAACCTAACCTAACCTAACCTAACCTAACCTAACCTAACCTAACCTAACCTAACCTAACCTAACCTAACCTAACCTAACCTAACCTAACCTAACCTAACCTAACCTAACCTAACCTAACCTAACCTAACCGTGCGAAATTTTCATTGAAAACAGCTGCTAGTAACGTTGTTATTTGTTGGTATCATATTTGTAGACACTCCTGCGTCCCGTGGGAAGAAAATTACCTGAAAAATAAAGAAAAATTTTTAATTTCTGGACTTAGAATATTTTTAAATTTCTAAATTAACAAATTTTCGAGGTTTTTGTCGAATTATTCGATAACGCTTCACCTCAAAGTTGACATAGTTACAGATCTAGATAGCCCTCATCAAGGCCTATCTAATAACACCTCCTTTGTATAGGTTGGGTAAATAGAAGTTACTAAATTTTCACATTCATTTTGACTTTCGGCATTTTTAAGGAATTTTCCAAGGCGCTTCGCTTATAACTTTTCGAAATTTATTTTTGGAATTTTTAATTATATATATTTAGATAGAACTAGTCAAGGCCTATCTAATAACACCTCCTTTATTAAGATCTGGTTAATAAAAGTAGTAAATTTTCAACAAACAAAACTCAATTTACCGCTTTTTCGAAAATTTTCTTCGATTTTCTTTGAATAACTTGCTCCCTCATTTTTTGGGAACAATAAATTATACATACCTAGATAGCTCGCGTCACGACCTATCTAACAACACCTCTTTTATTTAAATCTGGTAAATATAACCTTAGAAATTCAACATTTAAATTTCAATTTTAGTCATTTTTGAGGTTTTTGTCGATTAATTCGATAGCCTTTGTTTTCCAAATTACTAATTATATATATTTAAATAGCCCTTTCAATTACCCGTCGAACGACACCACTCTCGTCCGGATCCGCCTGACGGAAAATTAAAAAATTGCCCGCCCACCCTCCCATATTTCACTGGGTATTTAGATTTTGTGGAGTATAGGGTCAGTGACCCCTCAATCCAACTTCTAACGATTTTTATAGTTTAATTTCGCATAGTTTTAAGTCACTTGTTTTAAGTTTTTATTGTTGACAGAGGCTATTTACACCTCCTATAGGATATAGACCGGCTCAAATTAGAGCGAAAAACTTTTGTTTTGATTTTATTCTATTTTTAATTTACTAACTGTGTAGATCTACATCTACACAAATCATATTTTAATCTAGCTATATAATTGACACACCCCCCCTATACAGGGTCATACAAGCACACACTGACAATTTTCCCCGTCACACACTAAACACTTGCACACACCCTCTCACACACATTTTCTTGCCTTAATTTATTAATTTACAACATGTTCCAAACGCCACCAACGTCTGGTGCGGCCAAGAAGCCCACTACTCCCGGCGCCTCTACCTCGCCTTCGACAGTAACCGACGCCGCCAGGACCTTTATCAAAAGACCACAAACGAAGAGAAGGTCGCTCGACAATATGGACATCTATAAGAAGCAGCAGAACAGCTACGCTGAGCAGTCGAGCGACCAACTACTCCAGGAGGTTATGGGGACCTTTGAGGATATACCCGCAAAGGTCCTGCAGTACCCTCAGATGAGGCGCGATATTAAAACCTTCCTGGAGGTACAATCTGATAAAGGTATCCGCATACTCTTCGAGTTAAGTAAACGGATAAAGAAGTTGGAAGCGGCGGCGTCCGAGACTGCAACTATACCCTCTGTGGCCATACCTTCCGTACCTTCTCCAATAGAGGATAAGATTGCGGAAAGGATGGCCAAAATGGAAAAAACTATTTTCGAATGGCTAGGGCAAATGAATGAGAACCTGTCAGACAACTTGGCAGACCTCAACAAAAGGAACAACGAACGGAGCGCCAATACCATCCAAAAGATCCTCGAGAAACTGGAGGAGACCAAGATTGAAATGGATGCGATGACCGAGACGACCATAAAAGACACGCAGGCTGATCTCGAACGTCTGATCGGCTCTGTCGCCGGCGAGGTTGTGGGGGACCTCGACAAGAGAAGTGGAAACCGGAGCGCCAGCATCGTCGAAAAAGTCTTCGAAAAAATTGAAGAAACTCAGGTCGATATCGACAAAGCGACTGAGTTAATGATAGTGCGAGCGCAGTCCCAGCTCGAAGACCTGGTTGGGACTGTCGCCAGAGATATAGTCATGGAGACCAAGTCGCACATCGGCGAGGCTGTAAAGGGGCAAATGCCCGAGAGCGCTCCGGACCCGATCCCCAAAACGTACGCTAGTGTCGCAGCAGCCAAGCCCGGGCGCCGGCCGGCGCTTCACTCGTTGGCGATAACCTCAAACGATAGTCAGGAGACTGCCGATGAGGTGCTCGCCAGAGTGAAGAAGGCGGTCGACGCCAGGGGCACTGGCCTGAAAGTAAGTAAGGCCCGGAAGGCAAAGAATAGTACCATCATTCTAGGCTGCGACACGGAAGCGGAACGGGACAAAGTGCGGGAAAGGATCGAGAGCCGTGGCGATGGACTCAACGTGGCACCCATGCGAAATAAAGACCCATTGGTCGTCCTCA
>CASBMC010000028.1:0-5000 GCA_949125395.1 Diaphora mendica | reverse complement strand
CTAACCTAACCTAACCTAACCTAACCTAACCTAACCTAACCTAACCTAACCTAACCTAACCTAACCTAACCTAACCTAACCTAACCTAACCTAACCTAACCTAACCTAACCTAACCTAACCTAACCTAACCTAACCTAACCTAACCTAACCTAACCTAACCTAACCTAACCTAACCTAACCTAACCTAACCTAACCTAACCTAACCTAACCTAACCTAACCTAACCTAACCTAACCTAACCTAACCTAACCTAACCTAACCTAACCTAACCTAACCTAACCTAACCTAACCTAACCTAACCTAACCTAACCTAACCTAACCTAACCTAACCTAACCTAACCTAACCTAACCTAACCTAACCTAACCTAACCTAACCTAACCTAACCTAACCTAACCTAACCTAACCTAACCTAACCTAACCTAACCTAACCTAACCTAACCTAACCTAACCTAACCTAACCTAACCTAACCTAACCTAACCTAACCTAACCTAACCTAACCTAACCTAACCTAACCTAACCTAACCTAACCTAACCTAACCTAACCTAACCTAACCTAACCTAACCTAACCTAACCTAACCTAACCTAACCTAACCTAACCTAACCTAACCTAACCTAACCTAACCTAACCTAACCTAACCTAACCTAACCTAACCTAACCTAACCTAACCTAACCTAACCTAACCTAACCTAACCTAACCTAACCTAACCTAACCTAACCTAACCTAACCTAACCTAACCTAACCTAACCTAACCTAACCTAACCTAACCTAACCTAACCTAACCTAACCTAACCTAACCTAACCTAACCTAACCTAACCTAACCTAACCTAACCTAACCTAACCTAACCTAACCTAACCTAACCTAACCTAACCTAACCTAACCTAACCTAACCTAACCTAACCTAACCTAACCTAACCTAACCTAACCTAACCTAACCTAACCTAACCTAACCTAACCTAACCTAACCTAACCTAACCTAACCTAACCTAACCTAACCTAACCTAACCTAACCTAACCTAACCTAACCTAACCTAACCTAACCTAACCTAACCTAACCTAACCTAACCTAACCTAACCTAACCTAACCTAACCTAACCTAACCTAACCTAACCTAACCTAACCTAACCTAACCTAACCTAACCTAACCTAACCTAACCTAACCTAACCTAACCTAACCTAACCTAACCTAACCTAACCTAACCTAACCTAACCTAACCTAACCTAACCTAACCTAACCTAACCTAACCTAACCTAACCTAACCTAACCTAACCTAACCTAACCTAACCTAACCTAACCTAACCTAACCTAACCTAACCTAACCTAACCTAACCTAACCTAACCTAACCTAACCTAACCTAACCTAACCTAACCTAACCTAACCTAACCTAACCTAACCTAACCTAACCTAACCTAACCTAACCTAACCTAACCTAACCTAACCTAACCTAACCTAACCTAACCTAACCTAACCTAACCTAACCTAACCTAACCTAACCTAACCTAACCTAACCTAACCTAACCTAACCTAACCTAACCTAACCTAACCTAACCTAACCTAACCTAACCTAACCTAACCTAACCTAACCTAACCTAACCTAACCTAACCTAACCTAACCTAACCTAACCTAACCTAACCTAACCTAACCTAACCTAACCTAACCTAACCTAACCTAACCTAACCTAACCTAACCTAACCTAACCTAACCTAACCTAACCTAACCTAACCTAACCTAACCTAACCTAACCTAACCTAACCTAACCTAACCTAACCTAACCTAACCTAACCTAACCTAACCTAACCTAACCTAACCTAACCTAACCTAACCTAACCTAACCTAACCTAACCTAACCTAACCTAACCTAACCTAACCTAACCTAACCTAACCTAACCTAACCTAACCTAACCTAACCTAACCTAACCTAACCTAACCTAACCTAACCTAACCTAACCTAACCTAACCTAACCTAACCTAACCTAACCTAACCTAACCTAACCTAACCTAACCTAACCTAACCTAACCTAACCTAACCTAACCTAACCTAACCTAACCTAACCTAACCTAACCTAACCTAACCTAACCTAACCTAACCTAACCTAACCTAACCTAACCTAACCTAACCTAACCTAACCTAACCTAACCTAACCTAACCTAACCTAACCTAACCTAACCTAACCTAACCTAACCTAACCTAACCTAACCTAACCTAACCTAACCTAACCTAACCTAACCTAACCTAACCTAACCCGTGCGAAATTTGAATCGAATACAGCTGCTAGTGTTGTTGTTATTTGTTGATATCATCTTTGTAGACACTCCTGCGTCCCGTGGGAAGAAAATTACCTGAAAAACAAAGAAAAATTTTTAATTTCTGGACTTAGAATATTTTTAAATTTCTAAATTAACAAATTTTCGAGGTTTTTGTCGAATTATTCGATAACGCTTCACCTCAAAGTTGACATAGTTACAGATCTAGATAGCCCTCATCAAGGCCTATCTAATAACACCTCCTTTGTATAGGTTGGGTAAATAGAAGTTACTAAATTTTCACATTCATTTTGACTTTCGGCATTTTTAAGGAAATTTCCAAGGCGCTTCGCTTATAACTTTTCGAAATTTATTTTTGGAATTTTTAATTATATATACTTAGATAGAACTCGTCAAGGCCTATCTAATAACACCTCTTTTATTAACATTCGGTTAATAAAAGTACTAAATTTTCAACATACAAATCTCAATTTACCGTTTTTTCGAAAATTTTCTGCGATTTTCGTTTAATAACTTGCCCCCTTATTTTTTCTAAACAATTAATTATACATATCTAGATAGCTCGCGTCACGACCTATCTAACAACACCTCTTTTAAGTAAATCTGGTAAATAGAATCCTTGAAATTCGACATTTAAATTTCAATTCTAGTCATTTTTGAGGTTTTTGTCGATTAATTCGATAGCCTTTCTTTTCCAAATTATCAATTATATATATTTAGATAGCCCTGTTAATTACCCGTCGAAAGACACCACTTTCGTCCGGATCCGCCTGACGGAAAATTGGGAAATTGACTTTTAAAATTTTCATTACTGTTTGTTTACTTTTGAAAGTCTACCTTAGGGGTGCACATTTGGAACATTTGTGCGAAATTTGAATCGAATACAGCTGCTAGTGTTGTTGTTATTTGTTGATATCATCTTTGTAGACACTCCTGCGTCCCGTGGGAAGAAAATTACCTGAAAAACAAAGAAAAATTTTTAATTTCTGGACTTAGAATATTTTTAAATTTCTAAATTAACAAATTTTCGAGGTTTTTGTCGAATTATTCGATAACGCTTCACCTCAAAGTTGACATAGTTACAGATCTAGATAGCCCTCATCAAGGCCTATCTAATAACACCTCCTTTGTATAGGTTGGGTAAATAGAAGTTACTAAATTTTCACATTCATTTTGACTTTCGGCATTTTTAAGGAAATTTCCAAGGCGCTTCGCTTATAACTTTTCGAAATTTATTTTTGGAATTTTTAATTATATATACTTAGATAGAACTCGTCAAGGCCTATCTAATAACACCTCTTTTATTAACATTCGGTTAATAAAAGTACTAAATTTTCAACATACAAATCTCAATTTACCGTTTTTTCGAAAATTTTCTGCGATTTTCGTTTAATAACTTGCCCCCTTATTTTTTCTAAACAATTAATTATACATATCTAGATAGCTCGCGTCACGACCTATCTAACAACACCTCTTTTAAGTAAATCTGGTAAATAGAATCCTTGAAATTCGACATTTAAATTTCAATTCTAGTCATTTTTGAGGTTTTTGTCGATTAATTCGATAGCCTTTCTTTTCCAAATTATCAATTATATATATTTAGATAGCCCTGTTAATTACCCGTCGAAAGACACCACTTTCGTCCGGATCCGCCTGACGGAAAATTAAAAAATTGCCCGCCCACCCTCCCATATTTCACTGGGTATATAGACTTTGTGGAGTATAGGGTCACTGACCCCTCAATCTAACTTTTAAGAAAAAATTTTTTACTATTCTACTTAATTTCGCACTTTTTATTTTAGTGACAGAGGCATTATACACCTAAAAAATATATTAAACGGCTCTACACAGAGCATAGATTTTAAATTTTATTGCATAACTACGTAGAACAGCGTTCTACATATATTTTAATTTTAACCCTAGTCTTAATACACTGACACTCACCCCCCTATACAGGGTCAGACGGACACGTACACACACATATTGGACAACTTTCCCCGTCCACTCGCACTACACACTACACAACACCTTCTCACACACACAGATTTTAAGACTTGGAACATGTTCCAGACGCCACCCACATCTGGCACAGCCAAGGGACAAACCGCTCCCAACGCCACCACCTCACCCTCAATAGTGCAGGACGCCGCCAAAACTTTTATACGAAGGCCAGAAACCAAAAGACGGTCACTCGACAACATGGACCAATACCGGAGGCAGCAGACCAACTACGCTAGCCAGTCGAGTGACCAGTTACTCCAGGAGGTCATGAAGACCTTCGAAGATATTCCCGTCAAAGTCGCTCAATACCCTCAGATGCGGCGGGATATCAAGGTCTTCCTGGAGTCCCAGTCCGACAGATGCATCCGCGTGCTCTTTGAGCTCAGCAGGCGGATGAAGGGACTGGAGACGGCGGCGTCCGGGGCTGCTACGGACGCGGTAGCGGCACCCTCTAGTAGGGAGGAGATACTGCTGGAGAGACTGAGGGAGATGGAGGCCAACATTACCGCGAAGCTTGGCCAGGTGGAGGCCGAAATCAAAGAGGGTATGGAGAACCTCAACACAGCCAATGACGAGCGGGGCGCCGACGTCATTGACTATGTCTTTAAAAAATCCGAGGAGACCACGCAGGCTATGGAGAAAGCTGCCGAGGGGGTCGTGGAGAGGGTCCACGAAAAAATCGAGGAGACCCAGGTCGACATTGACCAGGCGACCGAGATTATGGTGA
>CASBMC010000027.1:0-22853 GCA_949125395.1 Diaphora mendica | reverse complement strand
ATCCGCCTGACGGAAAATTGGGAAATTGACTTATAAAATTTTCGGTATTGTTTGTTTACTTTCCAAAGTCTACCTTAGGGGTGAACATTTGGAACATTTGTGCGAAATTTTCATTGAAAACAGCTGCTAGTAACGTTGTTATTTGTTGGTATTATATTTGTAGACACTCCTGCGTCCCGTGGGAAGAAAATTACCTGAAAAACAAAGAAAAATTTTTAATTTCTGGACTTAGAATATTTTTAAATTTCTAAACTACCAAATTTTCGAGGTTTTTGTCGAATTACTCGATAACGCTTCGCTTCAAACTTGACATAGTTACAGATCTAGATAGCCCTCATCAAGGCCTATCTAATAACACCTCCTTTGTATAGGTTGGGTAAATAGAAGTTGCTAAATCTCAACATTCATTTTGACTTTCGGCATTTTTAAGGAATTTTCCAAGGCGCTTCGCTTATAACTTTTCGAAATTTATTTTTGGAATTTTTAATTATATATATTTAGATAGAACTCGTCAAGGCCTATCTAATAACACCTCCTTTATTAAGATCTGGTTAATAAAAGTAGTAAATTTTCAACAAACAAAACTCAATTTACCGCTTTTTCGAAAATTTTCTGAGATTTTCTTTGAATAACTTGCTCCCTCATTTTTTGGGAACAATAAATTATACATACCTAGATAGCTCGCGTCACGACCTATCTAACAACACCTCTTTTATTTAAATCTGGTAAATATAACCTTAGAAATTCAACATTTAAATTTCAATTTTAGTCATTTTTGAGGTTTTTGTCGATTAATTCGATAGCCTTTGTTTTCCAAATTACTAATTATATATATTTAAATAGCCCTTTCAATTACCCGTCGAACGACACCACTCTCGTCCGGATCCGCCTGACGGAAAATTGGGAAATTGACTTATAAAATTTTCGGTATTGTTTGTTTACTTTCCAAAGTCTACCTTAGGGGTGAACATTTGGAACATTTGTGCGAAATTTTCATTGAAAACAGCTGCTAGTAACGTTGTTATTTGTTGGTATTATATTTGTAGACACTCCTGCGTCCCGTGGGAAGAAAATTACCTGAAAAACAAAGAAAAATTTTTAATTTCTGGACTTAGAATATTTTTAAATTTCTAAACTACCAAATTTTCGAGGTTTTTGTCGAATTACTCGATAACGCTTCGCTTCAAACTTGACATAGTTACAGATCTAGATAGCCCTCATCAAGGCCTATCTAATAACACCTCCTTTGTATAGGTTGGGTAAATAGAAGTTGCTAAATCTCAACATTCATTTTGACTTTCGGCATTTTTAAGGAATTTTCCAAGGCGCTTCGCTTATAACTTTTCGAAATTTATTTTTGGAATTTTTAATTATATATATTTAGATAGAACTCGTCAAGGCCTATCTAATAACACCTCCTTTATTAAGATCTGGTTAATAAAAGTAGTAAATTTTCAACAAACAAAACTCAATTTACCGCTTTTTCGAAAATTTTCTGAGATTTTCTTTGAATAACTTGCTCCCTCATTTTTTGGGAACAATAAATTATACATACCTAGATAGCTCGCGTCACGACCTATCTAACAACACCTCTTTTATTTAAATCTGGTAAATATAACCTTAGAAATTCAACATTTAAATTTCAATTTTAGTCATTTTTGAGGTTTTTGTCGATTAATTCGATAGCCTTTGTTTTCCAAATTACTAATTATATATATTTAAATAGCCCTTTCAATTACCCGTCGAACGACACCACTCTCGTCCGGATCCGCCTGACGGAAAATTGGGAAATTGACTTATAAAATTTTCGGTATTGTTTGTTTACTTTCCAAAGTCTACCTTAGGGGTGAACATTTGGAACATTTGTGCGAAATTTTCATTGAAAACAGCTGCTAGTAACGTTGTTATTTGTTGGTATTATATTTGTAGACACTCCTGCGTCCCGTGGGAAGAAAATTACCTGAAAAACAAAGAAAAATTTTTAATTTCTGGACTTAGAATATTTTTAAATTTCTAAACTACCAAATTTTCGAGGTTTTTGTCGAATTACTCGATAACGCTTCGCTTCAAACTTGACATAGTTACAGATCTAGATAGCCCTCATCAAGGCCTATCTAATAACACCTCCTTTGTATAGGTTGGGTAAATAGAAGTTGCTAAATCTCAACATTCATTTTGACTTTCGGCATTTTTAAGGAATTTTCCAAGGCGCTTCGCTTATAACTTTTCGAAATTTATTTTTGGAATTTTTAATTATATATATTTAGATAGAACTCGTCAAGGCCTATCTAATAACACCTCCTTTATTAAGATCTGGTTAATAAAAGTAGTAAATTTTCAACAAACAAAACTCAATTTACCGCTTTTTCGAAAATTTTCTGAGATTTTCTTTGAATAACTTGCTCCCTCATTTTTTGGGAACAATAAATTATACATACCTAGATAGCTCGCGTCACGACCTATCTAACAACACCTCTTTTATTTAAATCTGGTAAATATAACCTTAGAAATTCAACATTTAAATTTCAATTTTAGTCATTTTTGAGGTTTTTGTCGATTAATTCGATAGCCTTTGTTTTCCAAATTACTAATTATATATATTTAAATAGCCCTTTCAATTACCCGTCGAACGACACCACTCTCGTCCGGATCCGCCTGACGGAAAATTGGGAAATTGACTTATAAAATTTTCGGTATTGTTTGTTTACTTTCCAAAGTCTACCTTAGGGGTGAACATTTGGAACATTTGTGCGAAATTTTCATTGAAAACAGCTGCTAGTAACGTTGTTATTTGTTGGTATTATATTTGTAGACACTCCTGCGTCCCGTGGGAAGAAAATTACCTGAAAAACAAAGAAAAATTTTTAATTTCTGGACTTAGAATATTTTTAAATTTCTAAACTACCAAATTTTCGAGGTTTTTGTCGAATTACTCGATAACGCTTCGCTTCAAACTTGACATAGTTACAGATCTAGATAGCCCTCATCAAGGCCTATCTAATAACACCTCCTTTGTATAGGTTGGGTAAATAGAAGTTGCTAAATCTCAACATTCATTTTGACTTTCGGCATTTTTAAGGAATTTTCCAAGGCGCTTCGCTTATAACTTTTCGAAATTTATTTTTGGAATTTTTAATTATATATATTTAGATAGAACTCGTCAAGGCCTATCTAATAACACCTCCTTTATTAAGATCTGGTTAATAAAAGTAGTAAATTTTCAACAAACAAAACTCAATTTACCGCTTTTTCGAAAATTTTCTGAGATTTTCTTTGAATAACTTGCTCCCTCATTTTTTGGGAACAATAAATTATACATACCTAGATAGCTCGCGTCACGACCTATCTAACAACACCTCTTTTATTTAAATCTGGTAAATATAACCTTAGAAATTCAACATTTAAATTTCAATTTTAGTCATTTTTGAGGTTTTTGTCGATTAATTCGATAGCCTTTGTTTTCCAAATTACTAATTATATATATTTAAATAGCCCTTTCAATTACCCGTCGAACGACACCACTCTCGTCCGGATCCGCCTGACGGAAAATTGGGAAATTGACTTATAAAATTTTCGGTATTGTTTGTTTACTTTCCAAAGTCTACCTTAGGGGTGAACATTTGGAACATTTGTGCGAAATTTTCATTGAAAACAGCTGCTAGTAACGTTGTTATTTGTTGGTATTATATTTGTAGACACTCCTGCGTCCCGTGGGAAGAAAATTACCTGAAAAACAAAGAAAAATTTTTAATTTCTGGACTTAGAATATTTTTAAATTTCTAAACTACCAAATTTTCGAGGTTTTTGTCGAATTACTCGATAACGCTTCGCTTCAAACTTGACATAGTTACAGATCTAGATAGCCCTCATCAAGGCCTATCTAATAACACCTCCTTTGTATAGGTTGGGTAAATAGAAGTTGCTAAATCTCAACATTCATTTTGACTTTCGGCATTTTTAAGGAATTTTCCAAGGCGCTTCGCTTATAACTTTTCGAAATTTATTTTTGGAATTTTTAATTATATATATTTAGATAGAACTCGTCAAGGCCTATCTAATAACACCTCCTTTATTAAGATCTGGTTAATAAAAGTAGTAAATTTTCAACAAACAAAACTCAATTTACCGCTTTTTCGAAAATTTTCTGAGATTTTCTTTGAATAACTTGCTCCCTCATTTTTTGGGAACAATAAATTATACATACCTAGATAGCTCGCGTCACGACCTATCTAACAACACCTCTTTTATTTAAATCTGGTAAATATAACCTTAGAAATTCAACATTTAAATTTCAATTTTAGTCATTTTTGAGGTTTTTGTCGATTAATTCGATAGCCTTTGTTTTCCAAATTACTAATTATATATATTTAAATAGCCCTTTCAATTACCCGTCGAACGACACCACTCTCGTCCGGATCCGCCTGACGGAAAATTGGGAAATTGACTTATAAAATTTTCGGTATTGTTTGTTTACTTTCCAAAGTCTACCTTAGGGGTGAACATTTGGAACATTTGTGCGAAATTTTCATTGAAAACAGCTGCTAGTAACGTTGTTATTTGTTGGTATTATATTTGTAGACACTCCTGCGTCCCGTGGGAAGAAAATTACCTGAAAAACAAAGAAAAATTTTTAATTTCTGGACTTAGAATATTTTTAAATTTCTAAACTACCAAATTTTCGAGGTTTTTGTCGAATTACTCGATAACGCTTCGCTTCAAACTTGACATAGTTACAGATCTAGATAGCCCTCATCAAGGCCTATCTAATAACACCTCCTTTGTATAGGTTGGGTAAATAGAAGTTGCTAAATCTCAACATTCATTTTGACTTTCGGCATTTTTAAGGAATTTTCCAAGGCGCTTCGCTTATAACTTTTCGAAATTTATTTTTGGAATTTTTAATTATATATATTTAGATAGAACTCGTCAAGGCCTATCTAATAACACCTCCTTTATTAAGATCTGGTTAATAAAAGTAGTAAATTTTCAACAAACAAAACTCAATTTACCGCTTTTTCGAAAATTTTCTGAGATTTTCTTTGAATAACTTGCTCCCTCATTTTTTGGGAACAATAAATTATACATACCTAGATAGCTCGCGTCACGACCTATCTAACAACACCTCTTTTATTTAAATCTGGTAAATATAACCTTAGAAATTCAACATTTAAATTTCAATTTTAGTCATTTTTGAGGTTTTTGTCGATTAATTCGATAGCCTTTGTTTTCCAAATTACTAATTATATATATTTAAATAGCCCTTTCAATTACCCGTCGAACGACACCACTCTCGTCCGGATCCGCCTGACGGAAAATTGGGAAATTGACTTATAAAATTTTCGGTATTGTTTGTTTACTTTCCAAAGTCTACCTTAGGGGTGAACATTTGGAACATTTGTGCGAAATTTTCATTGAAAACAGCTGCTAGTAACGTTGTTATTTGTTGGTATTATATTTGTAGACACTCCTGCGTCCCGTGGGAAGAAAATTACCTGAAAAACAAAGAAAAATTTTTAATTTCTGGACTTAGAATATTTTTAAATTTCTAAACTACCAAATTTTCGAGGTTTTTGTCGAATTACTCGATAACGCTTCGCTTCAAACTTGACATAGTTACAGATCTAGATAGCCCTCATCAAGGCCTATCTAATAACACCTCCTTTGTATAGGTTGGGTAAATAGAAGTTGCTAAATCTCAACATTCATTTTGACTTTCGGCATTTTTAAGGAATTTTCCAAGGCGCTTCGCTTATAACTTTTCGAAATTTATTTTTGGAATTTTTAATTATATATATTTAGATAGAACTCGTCAAGGCCTATCTAATAACACCTCCTTTATTAAGATCTGGTTAATAAAAGTAGTAAATTTTCAACAAACAAAACTCAATTTACCGCTTTTTCGAAAATTTTCTGAGATTTTCTTTGAATAACTTGCTCCCTCATTTTTTGGGAACAATAAATTATACATACCTAGATAGCTCGCGTCACGACCTATCTAACAACACCTCTTTTATTTAAATCTGGTAAATATAACCTTAGAAATTCAACATTTAAATTTCAATTTTAGTCATTTTTGAGGTTTTTGTCGATTAATTCGATAGCCTTTGTTTTCCAAATTACTAATTATATATATTTAAATAGCCCTTTCAATTACCCGTCGAACGACACCACTCTCGTCCGGATCCGCCTGACGGAAAATTGGGAAATTGACTTATAAAATTTTCGGTATTGTTTGTTTACTTTCCAAAGTCTACCTTAGGGGTGAACATTTGGAACATTTGTGCGAAATTTTCATTGAAAACAGCTGCTAGTAACGTTGTTATTTGTTGGTATTATATTTGTAGACACTCCTGCGTCCCGTGGGAAGAAAATTACCTGAAAAACAAAGAAAAATTTTTAATTTCTGGACTTAGAATATTTTTAAATTTCTAAACTACCAAATTTTCGAGGTTTTTGTCGAATTACTCGATAACGCTTCGCTTCAAACTTGACATAGTTACAGATCTAGATAGCCCTCATCAAGGCCTATCTAATAACACCTCCTTTGTATAGGTTGGGTAAATAGAAGTTGCTAAATCTCAACATTCATTTTGACTTTCGGCATTTTTAAGGAATTTTCCAAGGCGCTTCGCTTATAACTTTTCGAAATTTATTTTTGGAATTTTTAATTATATATATTTAGATAGAACTCGTCAAGGCCTATCTAATAACACCTCCTTTATTAAGATCTGGTTAATAAAAGTAGTAAATTTTCAACAAACAAAACTCAATTTACCGCTTTTTCGAAAATTTTCTGAGATTTTCTTTGAATAACTTGCTCCCTCATTTTTTGGGAACAATAAATTATACATACCTAGATAGCTCGCGTCACGACCTATCTAACAACACCTCTTTTATTTAAATCTGGTAAATATAACCTTAGAAATTCAACATTTAAATTTCAATTTTAGTCATTTTTGAGGTTTTTGTCGATTAATTCGATAGCCTTTGTTTTCCAAATTACTAATTATATATATTTAAATAGCCCTTTCAATTACCCGTCGAACGACACCACTCTCGTCCGGATCCGCCTGACGGAAAATTGGGAAATTGACTTATAAAATTTTCGGTATTGTTTGTTTACTTTCCAAAGTCTACCTTAGGGGTGAACATTTGGAACATTTGTGCGAAATTTTCATTGAAAACAGCTGCTAGTAACGTTGTTATTTGTTGGTATTATATTTGTAGACACTCCTGCGTCCCGTGGGAAGAAAATTACCTGAAAAACAAAGAAAAATTTTTAATTTCTGGACTTAGAATATTTTTAAATTTCTAAACTACCAAATTTTCGAGGTTTTTGTCGAATTACTCGATAACGCTTCGCTTCAAACTTGACATAGTTACAGATCTAGATAGCCCTCATCAAGGCCTATCTAATAACACCTCCTTTGTATAGGTTGGGTAAATAGAAGTTGCTAAATCTCAACATTCATTTTGACTTTCGGCATTTTTAAGGAATTTTCCAAGGCGCTTCGCTTATAACTTTTCGAAATTTATTTTTGGAATTTTTAATTATATATATTTAGATAGAACTCGTCAAGGCCTATCTAATAACACCTCCTTTATTAAGATCTGGTTAATAAAAGTAGTAAATTTTCAACAAACAAAACTCAATTTACCGCTTTTTCGAAAATTTTCTGAGATTTTCTTTGAATAACTTGCTCCCTCATTTTTTGGGAACAATAAATTATACATACCTAGATAGCTCGCGTCACGACCTATCTAACAACACCTCTTTTATTTAAATCTGGTAAATATAACCTTAGAAATTCAACATTTAAATTTCAATTTTAGTCATTTTTGAGGTTTTTGTCGATTAATTCGATAGCCTTTGTTTTCCAAATTACTAATTATATATATTTAAATAGCCCTTTCAATTACCCGTCGAACGACACCACTCTCGTCCGGATCCGCCTGACGGAAAATTGGGAAATTGACTTATAAAATTTTCGGTATTGTTTGTTTACTTTCCAAAGTCTACCTTAGGGGTGAACATTTGGAACATTTGTGCGAAATTTTCATTGAAAACAGCTGCTAGTAACGTTGTTATTTGTTGGTATTATATTTGTAGACACTCCTGCGTCCCGTGGGAAGAAAATTACCTGAAAAACAAAGAAAAATTTTTAATTTCTGGACTTAGAATATTTTTAAATTTCTAAACTACCAAATTTTCGAGGTTTTTGTCGAATTACTCGATAACGCTTCGCTTCAAACTTGACATAGTTACAGATCTAGATAGCCCTCATCAAGGCCTATCTAATAACACCTCCTTTGTATAGGTTGGGTAAATAGAAGTTGCTAAATCTCAACATTCATTTTGACTTTCGGCATTTTTAAGGAATTTTCCAAGGCGCTTCGCTTATAACTTTTCGAAATTTATTTTTGGAATTTTTAATTATATATATTTAGATAGAACTCGTCAAGGCCTATCTAATAACACCTCCTTTATTAAGATCTGGTTAATAAAAGTAGTAAATTTTCAACAAACAAAACTCAATTTACCGCTTTTTCGAAAATTTTCTGAGATTTTCTTTGAATAACTTGCTCCCTCATTTTTTGGGAACAATAAATTATACATACCTAGATAGCTCGCGTCACGACCTATCTAACAACACCTCTTTTATTTAAATCTGGTAAATATAACCTTAGAAATTCAACATTTAAATTTCAATTTTAGTCATTTTTGAGGTTTTTGTCGATTAATTCGATAGCCTTTGTTTTCCAAATTACTAATTATATATATTTAAATAGCCCTTTCAATTACCCGTCGAACGACACCACTCTCGTCCGGATCCGCCTGACGGAAAATTGGGAAATTGACTTATAAAATTTTCGGTATTGTTTGTTTACTTTCCAAAGTCTACCTTAGGGGTGAACATTTGGAACATTTGTGCGAAATTTTCATTGAAAACAGCTGCTAGTAACGTTGTTATTTGTTGGTATTATATTTGTAGACACTCCTGCGTCCCGTGGGAAGAAAATTACCTGAAAAACAAAGAAAAATTTTTAATTTCTGGACTTAGAATATTTTTAAATTTCTAAACTACCAAATTTTCGAGGTTTTTGTCGAATTACTCGATAACGCTTCGCTTCAAACTTGACATAGTTACAGATCTAGATAGCCCTCATCAAGGCCTATCTAATAACACCTCCTTTGTATAGGTTGGGTAAATAGAAGTTGCTAAATCTCAACATTCATTTTGACTTTCGGCATTTTTAAGGAATTTTCCAAGGCGCTTCGCTTATAACTTTTCGAAATTTATTTTTGGAATTTTTAATTATATATATTTAGATAGAACTCGTCCAAGCCTATCTAATAACACCTCCTTTATTAAGATCTGGTTAATAAAAGTAGTAAATTTTCAACAAACAAAACTCAATTTACCGCTTTTTCGAAAATTTTCTGAGATTTTCTTTGAATAACTTGCTCCCTCATTTTTTGGGAACAATAAATTATACATACCTAGATAGCTCGCGTCACGACCTATCTAACAACACCTCTTTTATTTAAATCTGGTAAATATAACCTTAGAAATTCAACATTTAAATTTCAATTTTAGTCATTTTTGAGGTTTTTGTCGATTAATTCGATAGCCTTTGTTTTCCAAATTACTAATTATATATATTTAAATAGCCCTTTCAATTACCCGTCGAACGACACCACTCTCGTCCGGATCCGCCTGACGGAAAATTGGGAAATTGACTTATAAAATTTTCGGTATTGTTTGTTTACTTTCCAAAGTCTACCTTAGGGGTGAACATTTGGAACATTTGTGCGAAATTTTCATTGAAAACAGCTGCTAGTAACGTTGTTATTTGTTGGTATTATATTTGTAGACACTCCTGCGTCCCGTGGGAAGAAAATTACCTGAAAAACAAAGAAAAATTTTTAATTTCTGGACTTAGAATATTTTTAAATTTCTAAACTACCAAATTTTCGAGGTTTTTGTCGAATTACTCGATAACGCTTCGCTTCAAACTTGACATAGTTACAGATCTAGATAGCCCTCATCAAGGCCTATCTAATAACACCTCCTTTGTATAGGTTGGGTAAATAGAAGTTGCTAAATCTCAACATTCATTTTGACTTTCGGCATTTTTAAGGAATTTTCCAAGGCGCTTCGCTTATAACTTTTCGAAATTTATTTTTGGAATTTTTAATTATATATATTTAGATAGAACTCGTCAAGGCCTATCTAATAACACCTCCTTTATTAAGATCTGGTTAATAAAAGTAGTAAATTTTCAACAAACAAAACTCAATTTACCGCTTTTTCGAAAATTTTCTGAGATTTTCTTTGAATAACTTGCTCCCTCATTTTTTGGGAACAATAAATTATACATACCTAGATAGCTCGCGTCACGACCTATCTAACAACACCTCTTTTATTTAAATCTGGTAAATATAACCTTAGAAATTCAACATTTAAATTTCAATTTTAGTCATTTTTGAGGTTTTTGTCGATTAATTCGATAGCCTTTGTTTTCCAAATTACTAATTATATATATTTAAATAGCCCTTTCAATTACCCGTCGAACGACACCACTCTCGTCCGGATCCGCCTGACGGAAAATTGGGAAATTGACTTATAAAATTTTCGGTATTGTTTGTTTACTTTCCAAAGTCTACCTTAGGGGTGAACATTTGGAACATTTGTGCGAAATTTTCATTGAAAACAGCTGCTAGTAACGTTGTTATTTGTTGGTATTATATTTGTAGACACTCCTGCGTCCCGTGGGAAGAAAATTACCTGAAAAACAAAGAAAAATTTTTAATTTCTGGACTTAGAATATTTTTAAATTTCTAAACTACCAAATTTTCGAGGTTTTTGTCGAATTACTCGATAACGCTTCGCTTCAAACTTGACATAGTTACAGATCTAGATAGCCCTCATCAAGGCCTATCTAATAACACCTCCTTTGTATAGGTTGGGTAAATAGAAGTTGCTAAATCTCAACATTCATTTTGACTTTCGGCATTTTTAAGGAATTTTCCAAGGCGCTTCGCTTATAACTTTTCGAAATTTATTTTTGGAATTTTTAATTATATATATTTAGATAGAACTCGTCAAGGCCTATCTAATAACACCTCCTTTATTAAGATCTGGTTAATAAAAGTAGTAAATTTTCAACAAACAAAACTCAATTTACCGCTTTTTCGAAAATTTTCTGAGATTTTCTTTGAATAACTTGCTCCCTCATTTTTTGGGAACAATAAATTATACATACCTAGATAGCTCGCGTCACGACCTATCTAACAACACCTCTTTTATTTAAATCTGGTAAATATAACCTTAGAAATTCAACATTTAAATTTCAATTTTAGTCATTTTTGAGGTTTTTGTCGATTAATTCGATAGCCTTTGTTTTCCAAATTACTAATTATATATATTTAAATAGCCCTTTCAATTACCCGTCGAACGACACCACTCTCGTCCGGATCCGCCTGACGGAAAATTGGGAAATTGACTTATAAAATTTTCGGTATTGTTTGTTTACTTTCCAAAGTCTACCTTAGGGGTGAACATTTGGAACATTTGTGCGAAATTTTCATTGAAAACAGCTGCTAGTAACGTTGTTATTTGTTGGTATTATATTTGTAGACACTCCTGCGTCCCGTGGGAAGAAAATTACCTGAAAAACAAAGAAAAATTTTTAATTTCTGGACTTAGAATATTTTTAAATTTCTAAACTACCAAATTTTCGAGGTTTTTGTCGAATTACTCGATAACGCTTCGCTTCAAACTTGACATAGTTACAGATCTAGATAGCCCTCATCAAGGCCTATCTAATAACACCTCCTTTGTATAGGTTGGGTAAATAGAAGTTGCTAAATCTCAACATTCATTTTGACTTTCGGCATTTTTAAGGAATTTTCCAAGGCGCTTCGCTTATAACTTTTCGAAATTTATTTTTGGAATTTTTAATTATATATATTTAGATAGAACTCGTCAAGGCCTATCTAATAACACCTCCTTTATTAAGATCTGGTTAATAAAAGTAGTAAATTTTCAACAAACAAAACTCAATTTACCGCTTTTTCGAAAATTTTCTGAGATTTTCTTTGAATAACTTGCTCCCTCATTTTTTGGGAACAATAAATTATACATACCTAGATAGCTCGCGTCACGACCTATCTAACAACACCTCTTTTCTCTTTTATTTAAATCTGGTAAATATAACCTTAGAAATTCAACATTTAAATTTCAATTTTAGTCATTTTTGAGGTTTTTGTCGATTAATTCGATAGCCTTTGTTTTCCAAATTACTAATTATATATATTTAAATAGCCCTTTCAATTACCCGTCGAACGACACCACTCTCGTCCGGATCCGCCTGACGGAAAATTGGGAAATTGACTTATAAAATTTTCGGTATTGTTTGTTTACTTTCCAAAGTCTACCTTAGGGGTGAACATTTGGAACATTTGTGCGAAATTTTCATTGAAAACAGCTGCTAGTAACGTTGTTATTTGTTGGTATTATATTTGTAGACACTCCTGCGTCCCGTGGGAAGAAAATTACCTGAAAAACAAAGAAAAATTTTTAATTTCTGGACTTAGAATATTTTTAAATTTCTAAACTACCAAATTTTCGAGGTTTTTGTCGAATTACTCGATAACGCTTCGCTTCAAACTTGACATAGTTACAGATCTAGATAGCCCTCATCAAGGCCTATCTAATAACACCTCCTTTGTATAGGTTGGGTAAATAGAAGTTGCTAAATCTCAACATTCATTTTGACTTTCGGCATTTTTAAGGAATTTTCCAAGGCGCTTCGCTTATAACTTTTCGAAATTTATTTTTGGAATTTTTAATTATATATATTTAGATAGAACTCGTCAAGGCCTATCTAATAACACCTCCTTTATTAAGATCTGGTTAATAAAAGTAGTAAATTTTCAACAAACAAAACTCAATTTACCGCTTTTTCGAAAATTTTCTGAGATTTTCTTTGAATAACTTGCTCCCTCATTTTTTGGGAACAATAAATTATACATACCTAGATAGCTCGCGTCACGACCTATCTAACAACACCTCTTTTATTTAAATCTGGTAAATATAACCTTAGAAATTCAACATTTAAATTTCAATTTTAGTCATTTTTGAGGTTTTTGTCGATTAATTCGATAGCCTTTGTTTTCCAAATTACTAATTATATATATTTAAATAGCCCTTTCAATTACCCGTCGAACGACACCACTCTCGTCCGGATCCGCCTGACGGAAAATTGGGAAATTGACTTATAAAATTTTCGGTATTGTTTGTTTACTTTCCAAAGTCTACCTTAGGGGTGAACATTTGGAACATTTGTGCGAAATTTTCATTGAAAACAGCTGCTAGTAACGTTGTTATTTGTTGGTATTATATTTGTAGACACTCCTGCGTCCCGTGGGAAGAAAATTACCTGAAAAACAAAGAAAAATTTTTAATTTCTGGACTTAGAATATTTTTAAATTTCTAAACTACCAAATTTTCGAGGTTTTTGTCGAATTACTCGATAACGCTTCGCTTCAAACTTGACATAGTTACAGATCTAGATAGCCCTCATCAAGGCCTATCTAATAACACCTCCTTTGTATAGGTTGGGTAAATAGAAGTTGCTAAATCTCAACATTCATTTTGACTTTCGGCATTTTTAAGGAATTTTCCAAGGCGCTTCGCTTATAACTTTTCGAAATTTATTTTTGGAATTTTTAATTATATATATTTAGATAGAACTCGTCAAGGCCTATCTAATAACACCTCCTTTATTAAGATCTGGTTAATAAAAGTAGTAAATTTTCAACAAACAAAACTCAATTTACCGCTTTTTCGAAAATTTTCTGAGATTTTCTTTGAATAACTTGCTCCCTCATTTTTTGGGAACAATAAATTATACATACCTAGATAGCTCGCGTCACGACCTATCTAACAACACCTCTTTTATTTAAATCTGGTAAATATAACCTTAGAAATTCAACATTTAAATTTCAATTTTAGTCATTTTTGAGGTTTTTGTCGATTAATTCGATAGCCTTTGTTTTCCAAATTACTAATTATATATATTTAAATAGCCCTTTCAATTACCCGTCGAACGACACCACTCTCGTCCGGATCCGCCTGACGGAAAATTGGGAAATTGACTTATAAAATTTTCGGTATTGTTTGTTTACTTTCCAAAGTCTACCTTAGGGGTGAACATTTGGAACATTTGTGCGAAATTTTCATTGAAAACAGCTGCTAGTAACGTTGTTATTTGTTGGTATTATATTTGTAGACACTCCTGCGTCCCGTGGGAAGAAAATTACCTGAAAAACAAAGAAAAATTTTTAATTTCTGGACTTAGAATATTTTTAAATTTCTAAACTACCAAATTTTCGAGGTTTTTGTCGAATTACTCGATAACGCTTCGCTTCAAACTTGACATAGTTACAGATCTAGATAGCCCTCATCAAGGCCTATCTAATAACACCTCCTTTGTATAGGTTGGGTAAATAGAAGTTGCTAAATCTCAACATTCATTTTGACTTTCGGCATTTTTAAGGAATTTTCCAAGGCGCTTCGCTTATAACTTTTCGAAATTTATTTTTGGAATTTTTAATTATATATATTTAGATAGAACTCGTCAAGGCCTATCTAATAACACCTCCTTTATTAAGATCTGGTTAATAAAAGTAGTAAATTTTCAACAAACAAAACTCAATTTACCGCTTTTTCGAAAATTTTCTGAGATTTTCTTTGAATAACTTGCTCCCTCATTTTTTGGGAACAATAAATTATACATACCTAGATAGCTCGCGTCACGACCTATCTAACAACACCTCTTTTATTTAAATCTGGTAAATATAACCTTAGAAATTCAACATTTAAATTTCAATTTTAGTCATTTTTGAGGTTTTTGTCGATTAATTCGATAGCCTTTGTTTTCCAAATTACTAATTATATATATTTAAATAGCCCTTTCAATTACCCGTCGAACGACACCACTCTCGTCCGGATCCGCCTGACGGAAAATTGGGAAATTGACTTATAAAATTTTCGGTATTGTTTGTTTACTTTCCAAAGTCTACCTTAGGGGTGAACATTTGGAACATTTGTGCGAAATTTTCATTGAAAACAGCTGCTAGTAACGTTGTTATTTGTTGGTATTATATTTGTAGACACTCCTGCGTCCCGTGGGAAGAAAATTACCTGAAAAACAAAGAAAAATTTTTAATTTCTGGACTTAGAATATTTTTAAATTTCTAAACTACCAAATTTTCGAGGTTTTTGTCGAATTACTCGATAACGCTTCGCTTCAAACTTGACATAGTTACAGATCTAGATAGCCCTCATCAAGGCCTATCTAATAACACCTCCTTTGTATAGGTTGGGTAAATAGAAGTTGCTAAATCTCAACATTCATTTTGACTTTCGGCATTTTTAAGGAATTTTCCAAGGCGCTTCGCTTATAACTTTTCGAAATTTATTTTTGGAATTTTTAATTATATATATTTAGATAGAACTCGTCAAGGCCTATCTAATAACACCTCCTTTATTAAGATCTGGTTAATAAAAGTAGTAAATTTTCAACAAACAAAACTCAATTTACCGCTTTTTCGAAAATTTTCTGAGATTTTCTTTGAATAACTTGCTCCCTCATTTTTTGGGAACAATAAATTATACATACCTAGATAGCTCGCGTCACGACCTATCTAACAACACCTCTTTTATTTAAATCTGGTAAATATAACCTTAGAAATTCAACATTTAAATTTCAATTTTAGTCATTTTTGAGGTTTTTGTCGATTAATTCGATAGCCTTTGTTTTCCAAATTACTAATTATATATATTTAAATAGCCCTTTCAATTACCCGTCGAACGACACCACTCTCGTCCGGATCCGCCTGACGGAAAATTGGGAAATTGACTTATAAAATTTTCGGTATTGTTTGTTTACTTTCCAAAGTCTACCTTAGGGGTGAACATTTGGAACATTTGTGCGAAATTTTCATTGAAAACAGCTGCTAGTAACGTTGTTATTTGTTGGTATTATATTTGTAGACACTCCTGCGTCCCGTGGGAAGAAAATTACCTGAAAAACAAAGAAAAATTTTTAATTTCTGGACTTAGAATATTTTTAAATTTCTAAACTACCAAATTTTCGAGGTTTTTGTCGAATTACTCGATAACGCTTCGCTTCAAACTTGACATAGTTACAGATCTAGATAGCCCTCATCAAGGCCTATCTAATAACACCTCCTTTGTATAGGTTGGGTAAATAGAAGTTGCTAAATCTCAACATTCATTTTGACTTTCGGCATTTTTAAGGAATTTTCCAAGGCGCTTCGCTTATAACTTTTCGAAATTTATTTTTGGAATTTTTAATTATATATATTTAGATAGAACTCGTCAAGGCCTATCTAATAACACCTCCTTTATTAAGATCTGGTTAATAAAAGTAGTAAATTTTCAACAAACAAAACTCAATTTACCGCTTTTTCGAAAATTTTCTGAGATTTTCTTTGAATAACTTGCTCCCTCATTTTTTGGGAACAATAAATTATACATACCTAGATAGCTCGCGTCACGACCTATCTAACAACACCTCTTTTATTTAAATCTGGTAAATATAACCTTAGAAATTCAACATTTAAATTTCAATTTTAGTCATTTTTGAGGTTTTTGTCGATTAATTCGATAGCCTTTGTTTTCCAAATTACTAATTATATATATTTAAATAGCCCTTTCAATTACCCGTCGAACGACACCACTCTCGTCCGGATCCGCCTGACGGAAAATTGGGAAATTGACTTATAAAATTTTCGGTATTGTTTGTTTACTTTCCAAAGTCTACCTTAGGGGTGAACATTTGGAACATTTGTGCGAAATTTTCATTGAAAACAGCTGCTAGTAACGTTGTTATTTGTTGGTATTATATTTGTAGACACTCCTGCGTCCCGTGGGAAGAAAATTACCTGAAAAACAAAGAAAAATTTTTAATTTCTGGACTTAGAATATTTTTAAATTTCTAAACTACCAAATTTTCGAGGTTTTTGTCGAATTACTCGATAACGCTTCGCTTCAAACTTGACATAGTTACAGATCTAGATAGCCCTCATCAAGGCCTATCTAATAACACCTCCTTTGTATAGGTTGGGTAAATAGAAGTTGCTAAATCTCAACATTCATTTTGACTTTCGGCATTTTTAAGGAATTTTCCAAGGCGCTTCGCTTATAACTTTTCGAAATTTATTTTTGGAATTTTTAATTATATATATTTAGATAGAACTCGTCAAGGCCTATCTAATAACACCTCCTTTATTAAGATCTGGTTAATAAAAGTAGTAAATTTTCAACAAACAAAACTCAATTTACCGCTTTTTCGAAAATTTTCTGAGATTTTCTTTGAATAACTTGCTCCCTCATTTTTTGGGAACAATAAATTATACATACCTAGATAGCTCGCGTCACGACCTATCTAACAACACCTCTTTTATTTAAATCTGGTAAATATAACCTTAGAAATTCAACATTTAAATTTCAATTTTAGTCATTTTTGAGGTTTTTGTCGATTAATTCGATAGCCTTTGTTTTCCAAATTACTAATTATATATATTTAAATAGCCCTTTCAATTACCCGTCGAACGACACCACTCTCGTCCGGATCCGCCTGACGGAAAATTGGGAAATTGACTTATAAAATTTTCGGTATTGTTTGTTTACTTTCCAAAGTCTACCTTAGGGGTGAACATTTGGAACATTTGTGCGAAATTTTCATTGAAAACAGCTGCTAGTAACGTTGTTATTTGTTGGTATTATATTTGTAGACACTCCTGCGTCCCGTGGGAAGAAAATTACCTGAAAAACAAAGAAAAATTTTTAATTTCTGGACTTAGAATATTTTTAAATTTCTAAACTACCAAATTTTCGAGGTTTTTGTCGAATTACTCGATAACGCTTCGCTTCAAACTTGACATAGTTACAGATCTAGATAGCCCTCATCAAGGCCTATCTAATAACACCTCCTTTGTATAGGTTGGGTAAATAGAAGTTGCTAAATCTCAACATTCATTTTGACTTTCGGCATTTTTAAGGAATTTTCCAAGGCGCTTCGCTTATAACTTTTCGAAATTTATTTTTGGAATTTTTAATTATATATATTTAGATAGAACTCGTCAAGGCCTATCTAATAACACCTCCTTTATTAAGATCTGGTTAATAAAAGTAGTAAATTTTCAACAAACAAAACTCAATTTACCGCTTTTTCGAAAATTTTCTGAGATTTTCTTTGAATAACTTGCTCCCTCATTTTTTGGGAACAATAAATTATACATACCTAGATAGCTCGCGTCACGACCTATCTAACAACACCTCTTTTATTTAAATCTGGTAAATATAACCTTAGAAATTCAACATTTAAATTTCAATTTTAGTCATTTTTGAGGTTTTTGTCGATTAATTCGATAGCCTTTGTTTTCCAAATTACTAATTATATATATTTAAATAGCCCTTTCAATTACCCGTCGAACGACACCACTCTCGTCCGGATCCGCCTGACGGAAAATTGGGAAATTGACTTATAAAATTTTCGGTATTGTTTGTTTACTTTCCAAAGTCTACCTTAGGGGTGAACATTTGGAACATTTGTGCGAAATTTTCATTGAAAACAGCTGCTAGTAACGTTGTTATTTGTTGGTATTATATTTGTAGACACTCCTGCGTCCCGTGGGAAGAAAATTACCTGAAAAACAAAGAAAAATTTTTAATTTCTGGACTTAGAATATTTTTAAATTTCTAAACTACCAAATTTTCGAGGTTTTTGTCGAATTACTCGATAACGCTTCGCTTCAAACTTGACATAGTTACAGATCTAGATAGCCCTCATCAAGGCCTATCTAATAACACCTCCTTTGTATAGGTTGGGTAAATAGAAGTTGCTAAATCTCAACATTCATTTTGACTTTCGGCATTTTTAAGGAATTTTCCAAGGCGCTTCGCTTATAACTTTTCGAAATTTATTTTTGGAATTTTTAATTATATATATTTAGATAGAACTCGTCAAGGCCTATCTAATAACACCTCCTTTATTAAGATCTGGTTAATAAAAGTAGTAAATTTTCAACAAACAAAACTCAATTTACCGCTTTTTCGAAAATTTTCTGAGATTTTCTTTGAATAACTTGCTCCCTCATTTTTTGGGAACAATAAATTATACATACCTAGATAGCTCGCGTCACGACCTATCTAACAACACCTCTTTTATTTAAATCTGGTAAATATAACCTTAGAAATTCAACATTTAAATTTCAATTTTAGTCATTTTTGAGGTTTTTGTCGATTAATTCGATAGCCTTTGTTTTCCAAATTACTAATTATATATATTTAAATAGCCCTTTCAATTACCCGTCGAACGACACCACTCTCGTCCGGATCCGCCTGACGGAAAATTGGGAAATTGACTTATAAAATTTTCGGTATTGTTTGTTTACTTTCCAAAGTCTACCTTAGGGGTGAACATTTGGAACATTTGTGCGAAATTTTCATTGAAAACAGCTGCTAGTAACGTTGTTATTTGTTGGTATTATATTTGTAGACACTCCTGCGTCCCGTGGGAAGAAAATTACCTGAAAAACAAAGAAAAATTTTTAATTTCTGGACTTAGAATATTTTTAAATTTCTAAACTACCAAATTTTCGAGGTTTTTGTCGAATTACTCGATAACGCTTCGCTTCAAACTTGACATAGTTACAGATCTAGATAGCCCTCATCAAGGCCTATCTAATAACACCTCCTTTGTATAGGTTGGGTAAATAGAAGTTGCTAAATCTCAACATTCATTTTGACTTTCGGCATTTTTAAGGAATTTTCCAAGGCGCTTCGCTTATAACTTTTCGAAATTTATTTTTGGAATTTTTAATTATATATATTTAGATAGAACTCGTCAAGGCCTATCTAATAACACCTCCTTTATTAAGATCTGGTTAATAAAAGTAGTAAATTTTCAACAAACAAAACTCAATTTACCGCTTTTTCGAAAATTTTCTGAGATTTTCTTTGAATAACTTGCTCCCTCATTTTTTGGGAACAATAAATTATACATACCTAGATAGCTCGCGTCACGACCTATCTAACAACACCTCTTTTATTTAAATCTGGTAAATATAACCTTAGAAATTCAACATTTAAATTTCAATTTTAGTCATTTTTGAGGTTTTTGTCGATTAATTCGATAGCCTTTGTTTTCCAAATTACTAATTATATATATTTAAATAGCCCTTTCAATTACCCGTCGAACGACACCACTCTCGTCCGGATCCGCCTGACGGAAAATTGGGAAATTGACTTATAAAATTTTCGGTATTGTTTGTTTACTTTCCAAAGTCTACCTTAGGGGTGAACATTTGGAACATTTGTGCGAAATTTTCATTGAAAACAGCTGCTAGTAACGTTGTTATTTGTTGGTATTATATTTGTAGACACTCCTGCGTCCCGTGGGAAGAAAATTACCTGAAAAACAAAGAAAAATTTTTAATTTCTGGACTTAGAATATTTTTAAATTTCTAAACTACCAAATTTTCGAGGTTTTTGTCGAATTACTCGATAACGCTTCGCTTCAAACTTGACATAGTTACAGATCTAGATAGCCCTCATCAAGGCCTATCTAATAACACCTCCTTTGTATAGGTTGGGTAAATAGAAGTTGCTAAATCTCAACATTCATTTTGACTTTCGGCATTTTTAAGGAATTTTCCAAGGCGCTTCGCTTATAACTTTTCGAAATTTATTTTTGGAATTTTTAATTATATATATTTAGATAGAACTCGTCAAGGCCTATCTAATAACACCTCCTTTATTAAGATCTGGTTAATAAAAGTAGTAAATTTTCAACAAACAAAACTCAATTTACCGCTTTTTCGAAAATTTTCTGAGATTTTCTTTGAATAACTTGCTCCCTCATTTTTTGGGAACAATAAATTATACATACCTAGATAGCTCGCGTCACGACCTATCTAACAACACCTCTTTTATTTAAATCTGGTAAATATAACCTTAGAAATTCAACATTTAAATTTCAATTTTAGTCATTTTTGAGGTTTTTGTCGATTAATTCGATAGCCTTTGTTTTCCAAATTACTAATTATATATATTTAAATAGCCCTTTCAATTACCCGTCGAACGACACCACTCTCGTCCGGATCCGCCTGACGGAAAATTGGGAAATTGACTTATAAAATTTTCGGTATTGTTTGTTTACTTTCCAAAGTCTACCTTAGGGGTGAACATTTGGAACATTTGTGCGAAATTTTCATTGAAAACAGCTGCTAGTAACGTTGTTATTTGTTGGTATTATATTTGTAGACACTCCTGCGTCCCGTGGGAAGAAAATTACCTGAAAAACAAAGAAAAATTTTTAATTTCTGGACTTAGAATATTTTTAAATTTCTAAACTACCAAATTTTCGAGGTTTTGTCGAATTACTCGATAACGCTTCGCTTCAAACTTGACATAGTTACAGATCTAGATAGCCCTCATCAAGGCCTATCTAATAACACCTCCTTTGTATAGGTTGGGTAAATAGAAGTTGCTAAATCTCAACATTCATTTTGACTTTCGGCATTTTTAAGGAATTTTCCAAGGCGCTTCGCTTATAACTTTTCGAAATTTATTTTTGGAATTTTTAATTATATATATTTAGATAGAACTCGTCAAGGCCTATCTAATAACACCTCCTTTATTAAGATCTGGTTAATAAAAGTAGTAAATTTTCAACAAACAAAACTCAATTTACCGCTTTTTCGAAAATTTTCTGAGATTTTCTTTGAATAACTTGCTCCCTCATTTTTTGGGAACAATAAATTATACATACCTAGATAGCTCGCGTCACGACCTATCTAACAACACCTCTTTTATTTAAATCTGGTAAATATAACCTTAGAAATTCAACATTTAAATTTCAATTTTAGTCATTTTTGAGGTTTTTGTCGATTAATTCGATAGCCTTTGTTTTCCAAATTACTAATTATATATATTTAAATAGCCCTTTCAATTACCCGTCGAACGACACCACTCTCGTCCGGATCCGCCTGACGGAAAATTGGGAAATTGACTTATAAAATTTTCGGTATTGTTTGTTTACTTTCCAAAGTCTACCTTAGGGGTGAACATTTGGAACATTTGTGCGAAATTTTCATTGAAAACAGCTGCTAGTAACGTTGTTATTTGTTGGTATTATATTTGTAGACACTCCTGCGTCCCGTGGGAAGAAAATTACCTGAAAAACAAAGAAAAATTTTTAATTTCTGGACTTAGAATATTTTTAAATTTCTAAACTACCAAATTTTCGAGGTTTTTGTCGAATTACTCGATAACGCTTCGCTTCAAACTTGACATAGTTACAGATCTAGATAGCCCTCATCAAGGCCTATCTAATAACACCTCCTTTGTATAGGTTGGGTAAATAGAAGTTGCTAAATCTCAACATTCATTTTGACTTTCGGCATTTTTAAGGAATTTTCCAAGGCGCTTCGCTTATAACTTTTCGAAATTTATTTTTGGAATTTTTAATTATATATATTTAGATAGAACTCGTCAAGGCCTATCTAATAACACCTCCTTTATTAAGATCTGGTTAATAAAAGTAGTAAATTTTCAACAAACAAAACTCAATTTACCGCTTTTTCGAAAATTTTCTGAGATTTTCTTTGAATAACTTGCTCCCTCATTTTTTGGGAACAATAAATTATACATACCTAGATAGCTCGCGTCACGACCTATCTAACAACACCTCTTTTATTTAAATCTGGTAAATATAACCTTAGAAATTCAACATTTAAATTTCAATTTTAGTCC
>CASBMC010000026.1:0-74510 GCA_949125395.1 Diaphora mendica | reverse complement strand
CTAACCTAACCTAACCTAACCTAACCTAACCTAACCTAACCTAACCTAACCTAACCTAACCTAACCTAACCTAACCTAACCTAACCTAACCTAACCTAACCTAACCTAACCTAACCTAACCTAACCTAACCTAACCTAACCTAACCTAACCTAACCTAACCTAACCTAACCTAACCTAACCTAACCTAACCTAACCTAACCTAACCTAACCTAACCTAACCTAACCTAACCTAACCTAACCTAACCTAACCTAACCTAACCTAACCTAACCTAACCTAACCTAACCTAACCTAACCTAACCTAACCTAACCTAACCTAACCTAACCTAACCTAACCTAACCTAACCTAACCTAACCTAACCTAACCTAACCTAACCTAACCTAACCTAACCTAACCTAACCTAACCTAACCTAACCTAACCTAACCTAACCTAACCTAACCTAACCTAACCTAACCTAACCTAACCTAACCTAACCTAACCTAACCTAACCTAACCTAACCTAACCTAACCTAACCTAACCTAACCTAACCTAACCTAACCTAACCTAACCTAACCTAACCTAACCTAACCTAACCTAACCTAACCTAACCTAACCTAACCTAACCTAACCTAACCTAACCTAACCTAACCTAACCTAACCTAACCTAACCTAACCTAACCTAACCTAACCTAACCTAACCTAACCTAACCTAACCTAACCTAACCTAACCTAACCTAACCTAACCTAACCTAACCTAACCTAACCTAACCTAACCTAACCTAACCTAACCTAACCTAACCTAACCTAACCTAACCTAACCTAACCTAACCTAACCTAACCTAACCTAACCTAACCTAACCTAACCTAACCTAACCTAACCTAACCTAACCTAACCTAACCTAACCTAACCTAACCTAACCTAACCTAACCTAACCTAACCTAACCTAACCTAACCTAACCTAACCTAACCTAACCTAACCTAACCTAACCTAACCTAACCTAACCTAACCTAACCTAACCTAACCTAACCTAACCTAACCTAACCTAACCTAACCTAACCTAACCTAACCTAACCTAACCTAACCTAACCTAACCTAACCTAACCTAACCTAACCTAACCTAACCTAACCTAACCTAACCTAACCTAACCTAACCTAACCTAACCTAACCTAACCTAACCTAACCTAACCTAACCTAACCTAACCTAACCTAACCTAACCTAACCTAACCTAACCTAACCTAACCTAACCTAACCTAACCTAACCTAACCTAACCTAACCTAACCTAACCTAACCTAACCTAACCTAACCTAACCTAACCTAACCTAACCTAACCTAACCTAACCTAACCTAACCTAACCTAACCTAACCTAACCTAACCTAACCTAACCTAACCTAACCTAACCTAACCTAACCTAACCTAACCTAACCTAACCTAACCTAACCTAACCTAACCTAACCTAACCTAACCTAACCTAACCTAACCTAACCTAACCTAACCTAACCTAACCTAACCTAACCTAACCTAACCTAACCTAACCTAACCTAACCTAACCTAACCTAACCTAACCTAACCTAACCTAACCTAACCTAACCTAACCTAACCTAACCTAACCTAACCTAACCTAACCTAACCTAACCTAACCTAACCTAACCTAACCTAACCTAACCTAACCTAACCTAACCTAACCTAACCTAACCTAACCTAACCTAACCTAACCTAACCTAACCTAACCTAACCTAACCTAACCTAACCTAACCTAACCTAACCTAACCTAACCTAACCTAACCTAACCTAACCTAACCTAACCTAACCTAACCTAACCTAACCTAACCTAACCTAACCTAACCTAACCTAACCTAACCTAACCTAACCTAACCTAACCTAACCTAACCTAACCTAACCTAACCTAACCTAACCTAACCTAACCTAACCTAACCTAACCTAACCTAACCTAACCTAACCTAACCTAACCTAACCTAACCTAACCTAACCTAACCTAACCTAACCTAACCTAACCTAACCTAACCTAACCTAACCTAACCTAACCTAACCTAACCTAACCTAACCTAACCTAACCTAACCTAACCTAACCTAACCTAACCTAACCTAACCTAACCTAACCTAACCTAACCTAACCTAACCTAACCTAACCTAACCTAACCTAACCTAACCTAACCTAACCTAACCTAACCTAACCTAACCTAACCTAACCTAACCTAACCTAACCTAACCTAACCTAACCTAACCTAACCTAACCTAACCTAACCTAACCTAACCTAACCTAACCTAACCTAACCTAACCTAACCTAACCTAACCTAACCTAACCTAACCTAACCTAACCTAACCTAACCTAACCTAACCTAACCTAACCTAACCTAACCTAACCTAACCTAACCTAACCTAACCTAACCTAACCTAACCTAACCTAACCTAACCTAACCTAACCTAACCTAACCTAACCTAACCTAACCTAACCTAACCTAACCTAACCTAACCTAACCTAACCTAACCTAACCTAACCTAACCTAACCTAACCTAACCTAACCTAACCTAACCTAACCTAACCTAACCTAACCTAACCTAACCTAACCTAACCTAACCTAACCTAACCTAACCTAACCTAACCTAACCTAACCTAACCTAACCTAACCTAACCTAACCTAACCTAACCTAACCTAACCTAACCTAACCTAACCTAACCTAACCTAACCTAACCTAACCTAACCTAACCTAACCTAACCTAACCTAACCTAACCTAACCTAACCTAACCTAACCTAACCTAACCTAACCTAACCTAACCTAACCTAACCTAACCTAACCTAACCTAACCTAACCTAACCTAACCTAACCTAACCTAACCTAACCTAACCTAACCTAACCTAACCTAACCTAACCTAACCTAACCTAACCTAACCTAACCTAACCTAACCTAACCTAACCTAACCTAACCTAACCTAACCTAACCTAACCTAACCTAACCTAACCTAACCTAACCTAACCTAACCTAACCTAACCTAACCTAACCTAACCTAACCTAACCTAACCTAACCTAACCTAACCTAACCTAACCTAACCTAACCTAACCTAACCTAACCTAACCTAACCTAACCTAACCTAACCTAACCTAACCTAACCTAACCTAACCTAACCTAACCTAACCTAACCTAACCTAACCTAACCTAACCTAACCTAACCTAACCTAACCTAACCTAACCTAACCTAACCTAACCTAACCTAACCTAACCTAACCTAACCTAACCTAACCTAACCTAACCTAACCTAACCTAACCTAACCTAACCTAACCTAACCTAACCTAACCTAACCTAACCTAACCTAACCTAACCTAACCTAACCTAACCTAACCTAACCTAACCTAACCTAACCTAACCTAACCTAACCTAACCTAACCTAACCTAACCTAACCTAACCTAACCTAACCTAACCTAACCTAACCTAACCTAACCTAACCTAACCTAACCTAACCTAACCTAACCTAACCTAACCTAACCTAACCTAACCTAACCTAACCTAACCTAACCTAACCTAACCTAACCTAACCTAACCTAACCTAACCTAACCTAACCTAACCTAACCTAACCTAACCTAACCTAACCTAACCTAACCTAACCTAACCTAACCTAACCTAACCTAACCTAACCTAACCTAACCTAACCTAACCTAACCTAACCTAACCTAACCTAACCTAACCTAACCTAACCTAACCTAACCTAACCTAACCTAACCTAACCTAACCTAACCTAACCTAACCTAACCTAACCTAACCTAACCTAACCTAACCTAACCTAACCTAACCTAACCTAACCTAACCTAACCTAACCTAACCTAACCTAACCTAACCTAACCTAACCTAACCTAACCTAACCTAACCTAACCTAACCTAACCTAACCTAACCTAACCTAACCTAACCTAACCTAACCTAACCTAACCTAACCTAACCTAACCTAACCTAACCTAACCTAACCTAACCTAACCTAACCTAACCTAACCTAACCTAACCTAACCTAACCTAACCTAACCTAACCTAACCTAACCTAACCTAACCTAACCTAACCTAACCTAACCTAACCTAACCTAACCTAACCTAACCTAACCTAACCTAACCTAACCTAACCTAACCTAACCTAACCTAACCTAACCTAACCTAACCTAACCTAACCTAACCTAACCTAACCTAACCTAACCTAACCTAACCTAACCTAACCTAACCTAACCTAACCTAACCTAACCTAACCTAACCTAACCTAACCTAACCTAACCTAACCTAACCTAACCTAACCTAACCTAACCTAACCTAACCTAACCTAACCTAACCTAACCTAACCTAACCTAACCTAACCTAACCTAACCTAACCTAACCTAACCTAACCTAACCTAACCTAACCTAACCTAACCTAACCTAACCTAACCTAACCTAACCTAACCTAACCTAACCTAACCTAACCTAACCTAACCTAACCTAACCTAACCTAACCTAACCTAACCTAACCTAACCTAACCTAACCTAACCTAACCTAACCTAACCTAACCTAACCTAACCTAACCTAACCTAACCTAACCTAACCTAACCTAACCTAACCTAACCTAACCTAACCTAACCTAACCTAACCTAACCTAACCTAACCTAACCTAACCTAACCTAACCTAACCGTGCGAAATTTGAATCGAATACAGCTGCTAGTGTTATTGTTATTTGTTGATATCATCTTTGTAGACACTCCTGCGTCCCGTGGGAAGATAATAACCTGAAAAACAAAGAAAAATTTTAGTTTCTGGACTTAGAATATTTTTAAATTTCTAAATTAACAAATTTTCGAGGTTTTTGTCGAATTATTCGATAACGCTTCACCTCAAAGTTGACATAGTTACAGATCTAGATAGCCCTCATCAAGGCCTATCTAATAACACCTCCTTTGTATAGGTTGGGTAAATAGAAGTTACTAAATTTTCACATTCATTTTGACTTTCGGCATTTTTAAGGAATTTTCCAAGGCGCTTCGCTTATAACTTTTCGAAATTTATTTTTGGAATTTTTAATTATATATATTTAGATAGAACTCGTCAAGGCCTATCTAATAACACCTCTTTTATTAACATTCGGTTAATAAAAGTAGTAAATTTTCTACATACAAATCTCAGTTTACCGTTTTTTCGGAAATTTTCTGAGATTTTCCTTTAATAACTTGCCCCCTTATTTTTTCTAAACAATTAATTATACATATCTAGATAGCTCGCGTCACGACCTATCTAACAACACCTCTTTTAAGTAAATCTGGTAAATAGAATCTTAGAAATTCGACATTTAAATTACAATTTTAGTCATTTTTGAGGTTTTTGTCGATTAATTCGATAGCCTTTGTTTTCCAAATTACTAATTATATATATTTAAATAGCCCTTTCAATTACCCGTCGAACGACACCACTTTCGTCCGGATCCGCCTGACGGAAAATTGGGAAATTGACTTTTAAAATTTTCATTACTGTTTGTTTACTTTTGAAAGTCTACCTTAGGGGTGCACATTTGGAACATTTGTGCGAAATTTGAATCGAATACAGCTGCTAGTGTTATTGTTATTTGTTGATATCATCTTTGTAGACACTCCTGCGTCCCGTGGGAAGATAATAACCTGAAAAACAAAGAAAAATTTTAGTTTCTGGACTTAGAATATTTTTAAATTTCTAAATTAACAAATTTTCGAGGTTTTTGTCGAATTATTCGATAACGCTTCACCTCAAAGTTGACATAGTTACAGATCTAGATAGCCCTCATCAAGGCCTATCTAATAACACCTCCTTTGTATAGGTTGGGTAAATAGAAGTTACTAAATTTTCACATTCATTTTGACTTTCGGCATTTTTAAGGAATTTTCCAAGGCGCTTCGCTTATAACTTTTCGAAATTTATTTTTGGAATTTTTAATTATATATATTTAGATAGAACTCGTCAAGGCCTATCTAATAACACCTCTTTTATTAACATTCGGTTAATAAAAGTAGTAAATTTTCTACATACAAATCTCAGTTTACCGTTTTTTCGGAAATTTTCTGAGATTTTCCTTTAATAACTTGCCCCCTTATTTTTTCTAAACAATTAATTATACATATCTAGATAGCTCGCGTCACGACCTATCTAACAACACCTCTTTTAAGTAAATCTGGTAAATAGAATCTTAGAAATTCGACATTTAAATTACAATTTTAGTCATTTTTGAGGTTTTTGTCGATTAATTCGATAGCCTTTGTTTTCCAAATTACTAATTATATATATTTAAATAGCCCTTTAATAGCCCGTATTTCACTGGGCCATATAGACTTTGTGGTGTAAGGGTCACTAACCTCTCAATTCAATTTCTAGGGAAAATTCTTATTCAATTATTTTAATTTCGCACTCATTTTATTTTAGTGACAGAGGCACTTTACACCTCAAATAATTATAGACCGGCTCAAATTAGAGCGAAAAACTTTTGTTTGATTTTATTTCATTTTATTATTTTTAACTGTGTAGAACTACGTTCTACACAAACCTTATTATTTAAGTTAGTTGTAAGATTGACACACCCCCCTATACAGGGCTACACAAACATTTACATACTGACACTGACACACCCCCCCATACAGGGTTGAACACACATTTACACACATTTACAAAATAGACAACTTTCCCCGTTCACACACATTATACACCACATCACACTCTGTCACACACAACACATACATCAATATGTATAAAACACCACCAACGTCCGGCGCGGCCAAGAACTCGCAGAAGATTAGGGATCCGTCGATCGAAGAGGTCTTCCAGACGATCCCTATAGAGGAACGTATTGACTATGCCACCAGATCCTGTAGAGTAATCAGGCTCCAGCTCAACGAATCAAGGAACCTCAAGAGAGAGATAAAGCGGGAGATCGACAGAAGAGTCGATCTCCTAGAGCGAATAATTAAAGCGTATTCTGAAGAGGAAGCAAATAGATCGAAACAAGGGCAGAATACTGAGGTCACGGAGGTTCCAAATTCAAATGCTAACAACGAAATCCTCAGGAAAATACAAGACAATGAGAAGATGTTGAAGGAGAACGCTAAGGTCCTGGGAGAGATAAAGGAAAGCATAGAAAAGCAAGATGATAGGGAAAAAGAGAGGGAGAGAAAAGGAACATCAAAAGAGAACGAGAGAATACTGAAGGAAAACGTTAAAGTTCTAGGACAGATTAAGGAAAGAATAGAAAAACAAGATGATAGTGAAATGGAGAGAAAAGTAACACCGAAAGAGAATGAGAGGATATTGAAGGAGAACATTAAAGTCCTAGGAGAGATAAAGGAAATGATTGGAAAGCACGATGAAAGGGAGAGAAAAGGAACACACACAGCGACCTATGCGGGGGTAGTGGCAGGCCGCTCTGAAGCTCGGCTCCCGGAAATGACGACCCTGCACTCGGTGGTCGTCACGTCCAAAAACGATCAGGACACCGGGGAGCAGGTCATAGAGCGACTGAGGAAAGCTGCGGACGAGGACGAGGGATGGGTGAAGGCAGAGAAAATAAGAAAGGCTAAAGACAGAAAAGTAATAATCGGTTACAAAACGGAAGAAGACAGAAAAAAGGCACAAAAAAGGTTAATAGAGAAAGCGAAAGATCTTGTGGTGGAAGAAATAAAGAACAGGGACCCCCTACTGGTACTCTACAGCGTCCTTAAAAATCAGACGGACGAGGACCTGGTAAAAGCTGTAAGGTGCAGAAACCAGAATATATTCCGGGACTTAACACCGGACCAAGACAGGCTGATAGTGCTCTATAGGAGGCGAGCAAAGAATCCACACATGTGCCACGTGGTGCTCAGGGTCTCCCCGGCGGTTTGGTCTCGTGCCCTAGACATAGGGAGACTGCATATTGACCTACAACCGATTAAGGTTGCGGACCAATCTCCCTTAGTGCAGTGCTCCCTGTGTCTAGGATACGGACATAGCAGGAAGTTCTGTACCACAACAGAACTCAAGTGCAGCCATTGCGGAGGGCCCCACCTAAGGGCCGAATGCCCGGACGCTGCCAGTGGTGCAGAACCAAACTGTTGCAACTGCCAGGGGGAGAGGCTGAGCAGCACGGGGCACAACGCTTTCAGCGCCGAGTGCCCAATCCGCAAAAAGTGGGACTATCTGGCGAGACTAAGTACGGCATATTTGTGACACACTCGATCATACACACACGACACAGGAACATACACACACACACAGATTTTAAAAGTATATAGTGAATATATATGGAGATATCGTAACACGCACACAAACACCAGACACGCACACATAACTAAAAGGAACAGCATAACAAATTCACGACCAGGATTACAATAATTGCATATATTTAGGCATATATACACATTGTTGCTAACAAAGGTGGAATTAATGCTAAAAATAAAAAACACCCAGACACAAACATCACATATAGATTATATACACACAGATTAAATAACAAATTAAAATACACTTTAGATAAAACTATACACACATAATTAAACACTGGACATGTACAAAAACAAAATACACAAAGTCACAAAATGCCATGATCTCACAGATTAGGAGAAGACATTCAAAAAGCCATTTGCAGAATAAACAGACTAAACAATAACAACAGGTAAAACGTATTAGATAAAAGATAAAATAGTATAAATAAAAGTAAAACAAAGCATGAACAGTATAAATAGAAGACAGCTAAGATAAAACAGTATACATAGTAGTAGTAATAATAATAGTATAATAATAGAAAAATGCACTCAGAATAACAATATAGAGGTATAAGAAATTGATAGAATACATTATATATAAATTAAAAATACGTAAGACTCTCAACAAACCTAACAATAAAGCCTGCAACGTAAAAATCATATGTTTCGTATTATAATAGAAACTTTTAGAAATGAACATTCTATGGTATAAATTCTGTAACGTAATTAAACACTAAATAGAAAAATCCACTTAATTCTGTATAGTAATCAGACAATAGATGGAAAATTAACAAAAGCAAAGAGATGGATGGGAGGCACTTGGTGCAAGGCACAACAATGAACAGCAAATATGTAAATGACTAGTAGCAAGGTCCTGTCGTTATCATGGACGGGGGAAAGCAGCGTTATCCCTAGGGATAACATTATAAAAAAAAAAAAAAAAAAAAAAAAAAAAAAAAAAAAAAAAAAAAAACCTAACCTAACCTAACCTAACCTAACCTAACCTAACCTAACCTAACCTAACCTAACCTAACCTAACCTAACCTAACCTAACCTAACCTAACCTAACCTAACCTAACCTAACCTAACCTAACCTAACCTAACCTAACCTAACCTAACCTAACCTAACCTAACCTAACCTAACCTAACCTAACCTAACCTAACCTAACCTAACCTAACCTAACCTAACCTAACCTAACCTAACCTAACCTAACCTAACCTAACCTAACCTAACCTAACCTAACCTAACCTAACCTAACCTAACCTAACCTAACCTAACCTAACCTAACCTAACCTAACCTAACCTAACCTAACCTAACCTAACCTAACCTAACCTAACCTAACCTAACCTAACCTAACCTAACCTAACCTAACCTAACCTAACCTAACCTAACCTAACCTAACCTAACCTAACCTAACCTAACCTAACCTAACCTAACCTAACCTAACCTAACCTAACCTAACCTAACCTAACCCGTGCGAAATTTGAATCGAATACAGCTGCTAGTGTTGTTGTTATTTGTTGATATCATCTTTGTAGACACTCCTGCGTCCCGTGGGAAGATAATAACCTGAAAAACAAAGAAAAATTTTAGTTTCTGGACTTAGAATATTTTTAAATTCCTAAATTAACAAATTTTCGAGGTTTTTGTCGAATTATTCGATAACGCTTCACCTCAAAGTTGACATAGTTACAGATCTAGATAGCCCTCATCAAGGCCTATCTAATAACACCTCCTTTGTATAGGTTGGGTAAATAGAAGTTGCTAAATCTCAACATTCATTTTGACTTTCGGCATCTTTAAGGAATTTTCCAAGGCGCTTCGCTTATAACTTTTCGAAATTTATTTTTGGAATTTTTAATTATATATATTTAGATAGAACTCGTCAAGGCCTATCTAATAACACCTCCTTTATTAAGATCTGGTTAATAAAAGTAGTAAATTTTCAACAAACAAAACTCAATTTACCGCTTTTTCGAAAATTTTCTGAGATTTTCTTTGAATAACTTGCTCCCTCATTTTTTGGGAACAATAAATTATACATACCTAGATAGCTCGCGTCACGACCTATCTAACAACACCTCTTTTATTTAAATCTGGTAAATATAACCTTAGAAATTCAACATTTAAATTTCAATTTTAGTCATTTTTGAGGTTTTTGTCGATTAATTCGATAGCCTTTGTTTTCCAAATTACTAATTATATATATTTAAATAGCCCTTTCAATTACCCGTCGAACGACACCACTCTCGTCCGGATCCGCCTGACGGAAAATTGGGAAATTGACTTATAAAATTTTCGGTATTGTTTGTTTACTTTCCAAAGTCTACCTTAGGGGTGAACATTTGGAACATTTGTGCGAAATTTTCATTGAAAACAGCTGCTAGTAACATTGTTATTTGTTGGTATCATATTTGTAGACACTCCTGCGTCCCGTGGGAAGATTTAAACCTGAAAAATAAAGAAAAATTTTTAATTTCTGGACTTAGAATATTTTTAAATTTCTAAACTACCAAATTTTCGAGGTTTTTGTCGAATTATTCGATAACGCTTCGCCTCAAACTTGACATACTTACAGATATAGATAGCCCTCATCAAGGCCTATCTAATAACACCTCTTTTATATAGGTTGGATAAATATAAGTTGCTAAATTTCAACATTCATTTTGACTTTTGGGTTTTTTAAGGAATTTTCCAAGGCTCTTTGCTTATAACTCTTCGAAATTTATTTTTGGAATTTTTAATTATATATATTTAGATAGAACTCGTCAAGGCCTATCTAATAACACCTCTTTTATTAACATTCGGTTAATAAAAGTACTAAATTTTCAACATACAAATCTCAATTTACCGTTTTTTCGAAAATTTTCTGCGATTTTCGTTTAATAACTTGCCCCCTTATTTTTTCTAAACAATTAATTATACATATCTAGATAGCTCACGTCACGACCTATCTAACAACACCTCTTTTAAGTAAATCTGGTAAATAGAATCTTAGAAATTCGACATTTAAATTTCAATTTTAGTCATTTTTGAGGTTTTTGTCGATTAATTCGATAGCCTTTCTTTTCCAAATTATCAATTATATATATTTAGATAGCCCTGTTAATTACCCGTCGAAAGACACCACTTTCGTCCGGATCCGCCTGACGGAAAATTGGGAAATTGACCTACAAAAAATTCGGCATTGTTTGTTTACGTTCAAAAGTCTACCTTAGGGGTGAACATTTAGAACATTTGTGCGAAATTTTCATTGAAAACAGCTGCTAGTAACATTGTTATTTGTTGGTATCATATTTGTAGACACTCCTGCGTCCCGTGGGAAGATTTAAACCTGAAAAATAAAGAAAAATTTTTAATTTCTGGACTTAGAATATTTTTAAATTTCTAAACTACCAAATTTTCGAGGTTTTTGTCGAATTATTCGATAACGCTTCGCCTCAAACTTGACATACTTACAGATATAGATAGCCCTCATCAAGGCCTATCTAATAACACCTCTTTTATATAGGTTGGATAAATATAAGTTGCTAAATTTCAACATTCATTTTGACTTTTGGGTTTTTTAAGGAATTTTCCAAGGCTCTTTGCTTATAACTCTTCGAAATTTATTTTTGGAATTTTTAATTATATATGTTTAGATAGAACTCGTCAAGGCCTATCTAATAACACCTCTTTTATTAACATTCGGTTAATAAAAGTACTAAATTTTCAACATACAAATCTCAATTTACCGTTTTTTCGAAAATTTTCTGCGATTTTCGTTTAATAACTTGCCCCCTTATTTTTTCTAAACAATTAATTATACATATCTAGATAGCTCACGTCACGACCTATCTAACAACACCTCTTTTAAGTAAATCTGGTAAATAGAATCTTAGAAATTCGACATTTAAATTTCAATTTTAGTCATTTTTGAGGTTTTTGTCGATTAATTCGATAGCCTTTGTTTTCCAAATTACTAATTATATATATTTAAATAGCCCTTTCAATTACCCGTCGAACGACACCACTCTCGTCCGGATCCGCCTGACGGAAAATTGGGAAATTGACTTATAAAATTTTCGGTATTGTTTGTTTACTTTCCAAAGTCTACCTTAGGGGTGAACATTTGGAACATTTGTGCGAAATTTTCATTGAAAACAGCTGCTAGTAACGTTGTTATTTGTTGGTATTATAATTGTAGACACTCCTGCGTCCCGTGGGAAGAAAATTACCTGAAAAATAAAGAAAAATTTTTAATTTCTGGACTTAGAATATTTTTAAATTTCTAAACTACCAAATTTTCGAGGTTTTTGTCGAATTACTCGATAACGCTTCGCTTCAAACTTGACATAGTTACAGATCTAGATAGCCCTCATCAAGGCCTATCTAATAACACCTCCTTTGTATAGGTTGGGTAAATAGAAGTTGCTAAATCTCAACATTCATTTTGACTTTCGGCATCTTTAAGGAATTTTCCAAGGCGCTTCGCTTATAACTTTTCGAAATTTATTTCTGGAATTTTTAATTATATATATTTAGATAGAACTCGTCAAGGCCTATCTAATAACACCTCCTTTATTAAGATCTGGTTAATAAAAGTAGTAAATTTTCAACAAACAAAACTCAATTTACCGCTTTTTCGAAAATTTTCTGAGATTTTCTTTGAATAACTTGCTCCCTCATTTTTTGGGAACAATAAATTATACATACCTAGATAGCTCGCGTCACGACCTATCTAACAACACCTCTTTTATTTAAATCTGGTAAATATAACCTTAGAAATTCAACATTTAAATTTCAATTTTAGTCATTTTTGAGGTTTTTGTCGATTAATTCGATAGCCTTTGTTTTCCAAATTACTAATTATATATATTTAAATAGCCCTTTCAATTACCCGTCGAACGACACCACTCTCGTCCGGATCCGCCTGACGGAAAATTGGGAAATTGACTTATAAAATTTTCGGTATTGTTTGTTTACTTTCCAAAGTCTACCTTAGGGGTGAACATTTGGAACATTTGTGCGAAATTTTCATTGAAAACAGCTGCTAGTAACGTTGTTATTTGTTGGTATTATAATTGTAGACACTCCTGCGTCCCGTGGGAAGAAAATTACCTGAAAAATAAAGAAAAATTTTTAATTTCTGGACTTAGAATATTTTTAAATTTCTAAACTACCAAATTTTCGAGGTTTTTGTCGAATTACTCGATAACGCTTCGCTTCAAACTTGACATAGTTACAGATCTAGATAGCCCTCATCAAGGCCTATCTAATAACACCTCCTTTGTATAGGTTGGGTAAATAGAAGTTGCTAAATCTCAACATTCATTTTGACTTTCGGCATCTTTAAGGAATTTTCCAAGGCGCTTCGCTTATAACTTTTCGAAATTTATTTTTGGAATTTTTAATTATATATATTTAGATAGAACTCGTCAAGGCCTATCTAATAACACCTCCTTTATTAAGATCTGGTTAATAAAAGTAGTAAATTTTCAACAAACAAAACTCAATTTACCGCTTTTTCGAAAATTTTCTGAGATTTTCTTTGAATAACTTGCTCCCTCATTTTTTGGGAACAATAAATTATACATACCTAGATAGCTCGCGTCACGACCTATCTAACAACACCTCTTTTATTTAAATCTGGTAAATATAACCTTAGAAATTCAACATTTAAATTTCAATTTTAGTCATTTTTGAGGTTTTTGTCGATTAATTCGATAGCCTTTGTTTTCCAAATTACTAATTATATATATTTAAATAGCCCTTTCAATTACCCGTCGAACGACACCACTCTCGTCCGGATCCGCCTGACGGAAAATTGGGAAATTGACTTATAAAATTTTCGGTATTGTTTGTTTACTTTCCAAAGTCTACCTTAGGGGTGAACATTTGGAACATTTGTGCGAAATTTTCATTGAAAACAGCTGCTAGTAACGTTGTTATTTGTTGGTATTATAATTGTAGACACTCCTGCGTCCCGTGGGAAGAAAATTACCTGAAAAATAAAGAAAAATTTTTAATTTCTGGACTTAGAATATTTTTAAATTTCTAAACTACCAAATTTTCGAGGTTTTTGTCGAATTACTCGATAACGCTTCGCTTCAAACTTGACATAGTTACAGATCTAGATAGCCCTCATCAAGGCCTATCTAATAACACCTCCTTTGTATAGGTTGGGTAAATAGAAGTTGCTAAATCTCAACATTCATTTTGACTTTCGGCATCTTTAAGGAATTTTCCAAGGCGCTTCGCTTATAACTTTTCGAAATTTATTTTTGGAATTTTTAATTATATATATTTAGATAGAACTCGTCAAGGCCTATCTAATAACACCTCCTTTATTAAGATCTGGTTAATAAAAGTAGTAAATTTTCAACAAACAAAACTCAATTTACCGCTTTTTCGAAAATTTTCTGAGATTTTCTTTGAATAACTTGCTCCCTCATTTTTTGGGAACAATAAATTATACATACCTAGATAGCTCGCGTCACGACCTATCTAACAACACCTCTTTTATTTAAATCTGGTAAATATAACCTTAGAAATTCAACATTTAAATTTCAATTTTAGTCATTTTTGAGGTTTTTGTCGATTAATTCGATAGCCTTTGTTTTCCAAATTACTAATTATATATATTTAAATAGCCCTTTCAATTACCCGTCGAACGACACCACTCTCGTCCGGATCCGCCTGACGGAAAATTGGGAAATTGACTTATAAAATTTTCGGTATTGTTTGTTTACTTTCCAAAGTCTACCTTAGGGGTGAACATTTGGAACATTTGTGCGAAATTTTCATTGAAAACAGCTGCTAGTAACGTTGTTATTTGTTGGTATTATAATTGTAGACACTCCTGCGTCCCGTGGGAAGAAAATTACCTGAAAAATAAAGAAAAATTTTTAATTTCTGGACTTAGAATATTTTTAAATTTCTAAACTACCAAATTTTCGAGGTTTTTGTCGAATTACTCGATAACGCTTCGCTTCAAACTTGACATAGTTACAGATCTAGATAGCCCTCATCAAGGCCTATCTAATAACACCTCCTTTGTATAGGTTGGGTAAATAGAAGTTGCTAAATCTCAACATTCATTTTGACTTTCGGCATCTTTAAGGAATTTTCCAAGGCGCTTCGCTTATAACTTTTCGAAATTTATTTTTGGAATTTTTAATTATATATATTTAGATAGAACTCGTCAAGGCCTATCTAATAACACCTCCTTTATTAAGATCTGGTTAATAAAAGTAGTAAATTTTCAACAAACAAAACTCAATTTACCGCTTTTTCGAAAATTTTCTGAGATTTTCTTTGAATAACTTGCTCCCTCATTTTTTGGGAACAATAAATTATACATACCTAGATAGCTCGCGTCACGACCTATCTAACAACACCTCTTTTATTTAAATCTGGTAAATATAACCTTAGAAATTCAACATTTAAATTTCAATTTTAGTCATTTTTGAGGTTTTTGTCGATTAATTCGATAGCCTTTGTTTTCCAAATTACTAATTATATATATTTAAATAGCCCTTTCAATTACCCGTCGAACGACACCACTCTCGTCCGGATCCGCCTGACGGAAAATTGGGAAATTGACTTATAAAATTTTCGGTATTGTTTGTTTACTTTCCAAAGTCTACCTTAGGGGTGAACATTTGGAACATTTGTGCGAAATTTTCATTGAAAACAGCTGCTAGTAACGTTGTTATTTGTTGGTATTATAATTGTAGACACTCCTGCGTCCCGTGGGAAGAAAATTACCTGAAAAATAAAGAAAAATTTTTAATTTCTGGACTTAGAATATTTTTAAATTTCTAAACTACCAAATTTTCGAGGTTTTTGTCGAATTACTCGATAACGCTTCGCTTCAAACTTGACATAGTTACAGATCTAGATAGCCCTCATCAAGGCCTATCTAATAACACCTCCTTTGTATAGGTTGGGTAAATAGAAGTTGCTAAATCTCAACATTCATTTTGACTTTCGGCATCTTTAAGGAATTTTCCAAGGCGCTTCGCTTATAACTTTTCGAAATTTATTTTTGGAATTTTTAATTATATATATTTAGATAGAACTCGTCAAGGCCTATCTAATAACACCTCCTTTATTAAGATCTGGTTAATAAAAGTAGTAAATTTTCAACAAACAAAACTCAATTTACCGCTTTTTCGAAAATTTTCTGAGATTTTCTTTGAATAACTTGCTCCCTCATTTTTTGGGAACAATAAATTATACATACCTAGATAGCTCGCGTCACGACCTATCTAACAACACCTCTTTTATTTAAATCTGGTAAATATAACCTTAGAAATTCAACATTTAAATTTCAATTTTAGTCATTTTTGAGGTTTTTGTCGATTAATTCGATAGCCTTTGTTTTCCAAATTACTAATTATATATATTTAAATAGCCCTTTCAATTACCCGTCGAACGACACCACTCTCGTCCGGATCCGCCTGACGGAAAATTGGGAAATTGACTTATAAAATTTTCGGTATTGTTTGTTTACTTTCCAAAGTCTACCTTAGGGGTGAACATTTGGAACATTTGTGCGAAATTTTCATTGAAAACAGCTGCTAGTAACGTTGTTATTTGTTGGTATTATAATTGTAGACACTCCTGCGTCCCGTGGGAAGAAAATTACCTGAAAAATAAAGAAAAATTTTTAATTTCTGGACTTAGAATATTTTTAAATTTCTAAACTACCAAATTTTCGAGGTTTTTGTCGAATTACTCGATAACGCTTCGCTTCAAACTTGACATAGTTACAGATCTAGATAGCCCTCATCAAGGCCTATCTAATAACACCTCCTTTGTATAGGTTGGGTAAATAGAAGTTGCTAAATCTCAACATTCATTTTGACTTTCGGCATCTTTAAGGAATTTTCCAAGGCGCTTCGCTTATAACTTTTCGAAATTTATTTTTGGAATTTTTAATTATATATATTTAGATAGAACTCGTCAAGGCCTATCTAATAACACCTCCTTTATTAAGATCTGGTTAATAAAAGTAGTAAATTTTCAACAAACAAAACTCAATTTACCGCTTTTTCGAAAATTTTCTGAGATTTTCTTTGAATAACTTGCTCCCTCATTTTTTGGGAACAATAAATTATACATACCTAGATAGCTCGCGTCACGACCTATCTAACAACACCTCTTTTATTTAAATCTGGTAAATATAACCTTAGAAATTCAACATTTAAATTTCAATTTTAGTCATTTTTGAGGTTTTTGTCGATTAATTCGATAGCCTTTGTTTTCCAAATTACTAATTATATATATTTAAATAGCCCTTTCAATTACCCGTCGAACGACACCACTCTCGTCCGGATCCGCCTGACGGAAAATTGGGAAATTGACTTATAAAATTTTCGGTATTGTTTGTTTACTTTCCAAAGTCTACCTTAGGGGTGAACATTTGGAACATTTGTGCGAAATTTTCATTGAAAACAGCTGCTAGTAACGTTGTTATTTGTTGGTATTATAATTGTAGACACTCCTGCGTCCCGTGGGAAGAAAATTACCTGAAAAATAAAGAAAAATTTTTAATTTCTGGACTTAGAATATTTTTAAATTTCTAAACTACCAAATTTTCGAGGTTTTTGTCGAATTACTCGATAACGCTTCGCTTCAAACTTGACATAGTTACAGATCTAGATAGCCCTCATCAAGGCCTATCTAATAACACCTCCTTTGTATAGGTTGGGTAAATAGAAGTTGCTAAATCTCAACATTCATTTTGACTTTCGGCATCTTTAAGGAATTTTCCAAGGCGCTTCGCTTATAACTTTTCGAAATTTATTTTTGGAATTTTTAATTATATATATTTAGATAGAACTCGTCAAGGCCTATCTAATAACACCTCCTTTATTAAGATCTGGTTAATAAAAGTAGTAAATTTTCAACAAACAAAACTCAATTTACCGCTTTTTCGAAAATTTTCTGAGATTTTCTTTGAATAACTTGCTCCCTCATTTTTTGGGAACAATAAATTATACATACCTAGATAGCTCGCGTCACGACCTATCTAACAACACCTCTTTTATTTAAATCTGGTAAATATAACCTTAGAAATTCAACATTTAAATTTCAATTTTAGTCATTTTTGAGGTTTTTGTCGATTAATTCGATAGCCTTTGTTTTCCAAATTACTAATTATATATATTTAAATAGCCCTTTCAATTACCCGTCGAACGACACCACTCTCGTCCGGATCCGCCTGACGGAAAATTGGGAAATTGACTTATAAAATTTTCGGTATTGTTTGTTTACTTTCCAAAGTCTACCTTAGGGGTGAACATTTGGAACATTTGTGCGAAATTTTCATTGAAAACAGCTGCTAGTAACGTTGTTATTTGTTGGTATTATAATTGTAGACACTCCTGCGTCCCGTGGGAAGAAAATTACCTGAAAAATAAAGAAAAATTTTTAATTTCTGGACTTAGAATATTTTTAAATTTCTAAACTACCAAATTTTCGAGGTTTTTGTCGAATTACTCGATAACGCTTCGCTTCAAACTTGACATAGTTACAGATCTAGATAGCCCTCATCAAGGCCTATCTAATAACACCTCCTTTGTATAGGTTGGGTAAATAGAAGTTGCTAAATCTCAACATTCATTTTGACTTTCGGCATCTTTAAGGAATTTTCCAAGGCGCTTCGCTTATAACTTTTCGAAATTTATTTTTGGAATTTTTAATTATATATATTTAGATAGAACTCGTCAAGGCCTATCTAATAACACCTCCTTTATTAAGATCTGGTTAATAAAAGTAGTAAATTTTCAACAAACAAAACTCAATTTACCGCTTTTTCGAAAATTTTCTGAGATTTTCTTTGAATAACTTGCTCCCTCATTTTTTGGGAACAATAAATTATACATACCTAGATAGCTCGCGTCACGACCTATCTAACAACACCTCTTTTATTTAAATCTGGTAAATATAACCTTAGAAATTCAACATTTAAATTTCAATTTTAGTCATTTTTGAGGTTTTTGTCGATTAATTCGATAGCCTTTGTTTTCCAAATTACTAATTATATATATTTAAATAGCCCTTTCAATTACCCGTCGAACGACACCACTCTCGTCCGGATCCGCCTGACGGAAAATTGGGAAATTGACTTATAAAATTTTCGGTATTGTTTGTTTACTTTCCAAAGTCTACCTTAGGGGTGAACATTTGGAACATTTGTGCGAAATTTTCATTGAAAACAGCTGCTAGTAACGTTGTTATTTGTTGGTATTATAATTGTAGACACTCCTGCGTCCCGTGGGAAGAAAATTACCTGAAAAATAAAGAAAAATTTTTAATTTCTGGACTTAGAATATTTTTAAATTTCTAAACTACCAAATTTTCGAGGTTTTTGTCGAATTACTCGATAACGCTTCGCTTCAAACTTGACATAGTTACAGATCTAGATAGCCCTCATCAAGGCCTATCTAATAACACCTCCTTTGTATAGGTTGGGTAAATAGAAGTTGCTAAATCTCAACATTCATTTTGACTTTCGGCATCTTTAAGGAATTTTCCAAGGCGCTTCGCTTATAACTTTTCGAAATTTATTTTTGGAATTTTTAATTATATATATTTAGATAGAACTCGTCAAGGCCTATCTAATAACACCTCCTTTATTAAGATCTGGTTAATAAAAGTAGTAAATTTTCAACAAACAAAACTCAATTTACCGCTTTTTCGAAAATTTTCTGAGATTTTCTTTGAATAACTTGCTCCCTCATTTTTTGGGAACAATAAATTATACATACCTAGATAGCTCGCGTCACGACCTATCTAACAACACCTCTTTTATTTAAATCTGGTAAATATAACCTTAGAAATTCAACATTTAAATTTCAATTTTAGTCATTTTTGAGGTTTTTGTCGATTAATTCGATAGCCTTTGTTTTCCAAATTACTAATTATATATATTTAAATAGCCCTTTCAATTACCCGTCGAACGACACCACTCTCGTCCGGATCCGCCTGACGGAAAATTGGGAAATTGACTTATAAAATTTTCGGTATTGTTTGTTTACTTTCCAAAGTCTACCTTAGGGGTGAACATTTGGAACATTTGTGCGAAATTTTCATTGAAAACAGCTGCTAGTAACGTTGTTATTTGTTGGTATTATAATTGTAGACACTCCTGCGTCCCGTGGGAAGAAAATTACCTGAAAAATAAAGAAAAATTTTTAATTTCTGGACTTAGAATATTTTTAAATTTCTAAACTACCAAATTTTCGAGGTTTTTGTCGAATTACTCGATAACGCTTCGCTTCAAACTTGACATAGTTACAGATCTAGATAGCCCTCATCAAGGCCTATCTAATAACACCTCCTTTGTATAGGTTGGGTAAATAGAAGTTGCTAAATCTCAACATTCATTTTGACTTTCGGCATCTTTAAGGAATTTTCCAAGGCGCTTCGCTTATAACTTTTCGAAATTTATTTTTGGAATTTTTAATTATATATATTTAGATAGAACTCGTCAAGGCCTATCTAATAACACCTCCTTTATTAAGATCTGGTTAATAAAAGTAGTAAATTTTCAACAAACAAAACTCAATTTACCGCTTTTTCGAAAATTTTCTGAGATTTTCTTTGAATAACTTGCTCCCTCATTTTTTGGGAACAATAAATTATACATACCTAGATAGCTCGCGTCACGACCTATCTAACAACACCTCTTTTATTTAAATCTGGTAAATATAACCTTAGAAATTCAACATTTAAATTTCAATTTTAGTCATTTTTGAGGTTTTTGTCGATTAATTCGATAGCCTTTGTTTTCCAAATTACTAATTATATATATTTAAATAGCCCTTTCAATTACCCGTCGAACGACACCACTCTCGTCCGGATCCGCCTGACGGAAAATTGGGAAATTGACTTATAAAATTTTCGGTATTGTTTGTTTACTTTCCAAAGTCTACCTTAGGGGTGAACATTTGGAACATTTGTGCGAAATTTTCATTGAAAACAGCTGCTAGTAACGTTGTTATTTGTTGGTATTATAATTGTAGACACTCCTGCGTCCCGTGGGAAGAAAATTACCTGAAAAATAAAGAAAAATTTTTAATTTCTGGACTTAGAATATTTTTAAATTTCTAAACTACCAAATTTTCGAGGTTTTTGTCGAATTACTCGATAACGCTTCGCTTCAAACTTGACATAGTTACAGATCTAGATAGCCCTCATCAAGGCCTATCTAATAACACCTCCTTTGTATAGGTTGGGTAAATAGAAGTTGCTAAATCTCAACATTCATTTTGACTTTCGGCATCTTTAAGGAATTTTCCAAGGCGCTTCGCTTATAACTTTTCGAAATTTATTTTTGGAATTTTTAATTATATATATTTAGATAGAACTCGTCAAGGCCTATCTAATAACACCTCCTTTATTAAGATCTGGTTAATAAAAGTAGTAAATTTTCAACAAACAAAACTCAATTTACCGCTTTTTCGAAAATTTTCTGAGATTTTCTTTGAATAACTTGCTCCCTCATTTTTTGGGAACAATAAATTATACATACCTAGATAGCTCGCGTCACGACCTATCTAACAACACCTCTTTTATTTAAATCTGGTAAATATAACCTTAGAAATTCAACATTTAAATTTCAATTTTAGTCATTTTTGAGGTTTTTGTCGATTAATTCGATAGCCTTTGTTTTCCAAATTACTAATTATATATATTTAAATAGCCCTTTCAATTACCCGTCGAACGACACCACTCTCGTCCGGATCCGCCTGACGGAAAATTGGGAAATTGACTTATAAAATTTTCGGTATTGTTTGTTTACTTTCCAAAGTCTACCTTAGGGGTGAACATTTGGAACATTTGTGCGAAATTTTCATTGAAAACAGCTGCTAGTAACGTTGTTATTTGTTGGTATTATAATTGTAGACACTCCTGCGTCCCGTGGGAAGAAAATTACCTGAAAAATAAAGAAAAATTTTTAATTTCTGGACTTAGAATATTTTTAAATTTCTAAACTACCAAATTTTCGAGGTTTTTGTCGAATTACTCGATAACGCTTCGCTTCAAACTTGACATAGTTACAGATCTAGATAGCCCTCATCAAGGCCTATCTAATAACACCTCCTTTGTATAGGTTGGGTAAATAGAAGTTGCTAAATCTCAACATTCATTTTGACTTTCGGCATCTTTAAGGAATTTTCCAAGGCGCTTCGCTTATAACTTTTCGAAATTTATTTTTGGAATTTTTAATTATATATATTTAGATAGAACTCGTCAAGGCCTATCTAATAACACCTCCTTTATTAAGATCTGGTTAATAAAAGTAGTAAATTTTCAACAAACAAAACTCAATTTACCGCTTTTTCGAAAATTTTCTGAGATTTTCTTTGAATAACTTGCTCCCTCATTTTTTGGGAACAATAAATTATACATACCTAGATAGCTCGCGTCACGACCTATCTAACAACACCTCTTTTATTTAAATCTGGTAAATATAACCTTAGAAATTCAACATTTAAATTTCAATTTTAGTCATTTTTGAGGTTTTTGTCGATTAATTCGATAGCCTTTGTTTTCCAAATTACTAATTATATATATTTAAATAGCCCTTTCAATTACCCGTCGAACGACACCACTCTCGTCCGGATCCGCCTGACGGAAAATTGGGAAATTGACTTATAAAATTTTCGGTATTGTTTGTTTACTTTCCAAAGTCTACCTTAGGGGTGAACATTTGGAACATTTGTGCGAAATTTTCATTGAAAACAGCTGCTAGTAACGTTGTTATTTGTTGGTATTATAATTGTAGACACTCCTGCGTCCCGTGGGAAGAAAATTACCTGAAAAATAAAGAAAAATTTTTAATTTCTGGACTTAGAATATTTTTAAATTTCTAAACTACCAAATTTTCGAGGTTTTTGTCGAATTACTCGATAACGCTTCGCTTCAAACTTGACATAGTTACAGATCTAGATAGCCCTCATCAAGGCCTATCTAATAACACCTCCTTTGTATAGGTTGGGTAAATAGAAGTTGCTAAATCTCAACATTCATTTTGACTTTCGGCATCTTTAAGGAATTTTCCAAGGCGCTTCGCTTATAACTTTTCGAAATTTATTTTTGGAATTTTTAATTATATATATTTAGATAGAACTCGTCAAGGCCTATCTAATAACACCTCCTTTATTAAGATCTGGTTAATAAAAGTAGTAAATTTTCAACAAACAAAACTCAATTTACCGCTTTTTCGAAAATTTTCTGAGATTTTCTTTGAATAACTTGCTCCCTCATTTTTTGGGAACAATAAATTATACATACCTAGATAGCTCGCGTCACGACCTATCTAACAACACCTCTTTTATTTAAATCTGGTAAATATAACCTTAGAAATTCAACATTTAAATTTCAATTTTAGTCATTTTTGAGGTTTTTGTCGATTAATTCGATAGCCTTTGTTTTCCAAATTACTAATTATATATATTTAAATAGCCCTTTCAATTACCCGTCGAACGACACCACTCTCGTCCGGATCCGCCTGACGGAAAATTGGGAAATTGACTTATAAAATTTTCGGTATTGTTTGTTTACTTTCCAAAGTCTACCTTAGGGGTGAACATTTGGAACATTTGTGCGAAATTTTCATTGAAAACAGCTGCTAGTAACGTTGTTATTTGTTGGTATTATAATTGTAGACACTCCTGCGTCCCGTGGGAAGAAAATTACCTGAAAAATAAAGAAAAATTTTTAATTTCTGGACTTAGAATATTTTTAAATTTCTAAACTACCAAATTTTCGAGGTTTTTGTCGAATTACTCGATAACGCTTCGCTTCAAACTTGACATAGTTACAGATCTAGATAGCCCTCATCAAGGCCTATCTAATAACACCTCCTTTGTATAGGTTGGGTAAATAGAAGTTGCTAAATCTCAACATTCATTTTGACTTTCGGCATCTTTAAGGAATTTTCCAAGGCGCTTCGCTTATAACTTTTCGAAATTTATTTTTGGAATTTTTAATTATATATATTTAGATAGAACTCGTCAAGGCCTATCTAATAACACCTCCTTTATTAAGATCTGGTTAATAAAAGTAGTAAATTTTCAACAAACAAAACTCAATTTACCGCTTTTTCGAAAATTTTCTGAGATTTTCTTTGAATAACTTGCTCCCTCATTTTTTGGGAACAATAAATTATACATACCTAGATAGCTCGCGTCACGACCTATCTAACAACACCTCTTTTATTTAAATCTGGTAAATATAACCTTAGAAATTCAACATTTAAATTTCAATTTTAGTCATTTTTGAGGTTTTTGTCGATTAATTCGATAGCCTTTGTTTTCCAAATTACTAATTATATATATTTAAATAGCCCTTTCAATTACCCGTCGAACGACACCACTCTCGTCCGGATCCGCCTGACGGAAAATTGGGAAATTGACTTATAAAATTTTCGGTATTGTTTGTTTACTTTCCAAAGTCTACCTTAGGGGTGAACATTTGGAACATTTGTGCGAAATTTTCATTGAAAACAGCTGCTAGTAACGTTGTTATTTGTTGGTATTATAATTGTAGACACTCCTGCGTCCCGTGGGAAGAAAATTACCTGAAAAATAAAGAAAAATTTTTAATTTCTGGACTTAGAATATTTTTAAATTTCTAAACTACCAAATTTTCGAGGTTTTTGTCGAATTACTCGATAACGCTTCGCTTCAAACTTGACATAGTTACAGATCTAGATAGCCCTCATCAAGGCCTATCTAATAACACCTCCTTTGTATAGGTTGGGTAAATAGAAGTTGCTAAATCTCAACATTCATTTTGACTTTCGGCATCTTTAAGGAATTTTCCAAGGCGCTTCGCTTATAACTTTTCGAAATTTATTTTTGGAATTTTTAATTATATATATTTAGATAGAACTCGTCAAGGCCTATCTAATAACACCTCCTTTATTAAGATCTGGTTAATAAAAGTAGTAAATTTTCAACAAACAAAACTCAATTTACCGCTTTTTCGAAAATTTTCTGAGATTTTCTTTGAATAACTTGCTCCCTCATTTTTTGGGAACAATAAATTATACATACCTAGATAGCTCGCGTCACGACCTATCTAACAACACCTCTTTTATTTAAATCTGGTAAATATAACCTTAGAAATTCAACATTTAAATTTCAATTTTAGTCATTTTTGAGGTTTTTGTCGATTAATTCGATAGCCTTTGTTTTCCAAATTACTAATTATATATATTTAAATAGCCCTTTCAATTACCCGTCGAACGACACCACTCTCGTCCGGATCCGCCTGACGGAAAATTGGGAAATTGACTTATAAAATTTTCGGTATTGTTTGTTTACTTTCCAAAGTCTACCTTAGGGGTGAACATTTGGAACATTTGTGCGAAATTTTCATTGAAAACAGCTGCTAGTAACGTTTACGAATTACTCGATAACGCTTCGCTTCAAACTTGACATAGTTACAGATCTAGATAGCCCTCATCAAGGCCTATCTAATAACACCTCCTTTGTATAGGTTGGGTAAATAGAAGTTGCTAAATCTCAACATTCATTTTGACTTTCGGCATCTTTAAGGAATTTTCCAAGGCGCTTCGCTTATAACTTTTCGAAATTTATTTTTGGAATTTTTAATTATATATATTTAGATAGAACTCGTCAAGGCCTATCTAATAACACCTCCTTTATTAAGATCTGGTTAATAAAAGTAGTAAATTTTCAACAAACAAAACTCAATTTACCGCTTTTTCGAAAATTTTCTGAGATTTTCTTTGAATAACTTGCTCCCTCATTTTTTGGGAACAATAAATTATACATACCTAGATAGCTCGCGTCACGACCTATCTAACAACACCTCTTTTATTTAAATCTGGTAAATATAACCTTAGAAATTCAACATTTAAATTTCAATTTTAGTCATTTTTGAGGTTTTTGTCGATTAATTCGATAGCCTTTGTTTTCCAAATTACTAATTATATATATTTAAATAGCCCTTTCAATTACCCGTCGAACGACACCACTCTCGTCCGGATCCGCCTGACGGAAAATTGGGAAATTGACTTATAAAATTTTCGGTATTGTTTGTTTACTTTCCAAAGTCTACCTTAGGGGTGAACATTTGGAACATTTGTGCGAAATTTTCATTGAAAACAGCTGCTAGTAACGTTGTTATTTGTTGGTATTATAATTGTAGACACTCCTGCGTCCCGTGGGAAGAAAATTACCTGAAAAATAAAGAAAAATTTTTAATTTCTGGACTTAGAATATTTTTAAATTTCTAAACTACCAAATTTTCGAGGTTTTTGTCGAATTACTCGATAACGCTTCGCTTCAAACTTGACATAGTTACAGATCTAGATAGCCCTCATCAAGGCCTATCTAATAACACCTCCTTTGTATAGGTTGGGTAAATAGAAGTTGCTAAATCTCAACATTCATTTTGACTTTCGGCATCTTTAAGGAATTTTCCAAGGCGCTTCGCTTATAACTTTTCGAAATTTATTTTTGGAATTTTTAATTATATATATTTAGATAGAACTCGTCAAGGCCTATCTAATAACACCTCCTTTATTAAGATCTGGTTAATAAAAGTAGTAAATTTTCAACAAACAAAACTCAATTTACCGCTTTTTCGAAAATTTTCTGAGATTTTCTTTGAATAACTTGCTCCCTCATTTTTTGGGAACAATAAATTATACATACCTAGATAGCTCGCGTCACGACCTATCTAACAACACCTCTTTTATTTAAATCTGGTAAATATAACCTTAGAAATTCAACATTTAAATTTCAATTTTAGTCATTTTTGAGGTTTTTGTCGATTAATTCGATAGCCTTTGTTTTCCAAATTACTAATTATATATATTTAAATAGCCCTTTCAATTACCCGTCGAACGACACCACTCTCGTCCGGATCCGCCTGACGGAAAATTGGGAAATTGACTTATAAAATTTTCGGTATTGTTTGTTTACTTTCCAAAGTCTACCTTAGGGGTGAACATTTGGAACATTTGTGCGAAATTTTCATTGAAAACAGCTGCTAGTAACGTTGTTATTTGTTGGTATTATAATTGTAGACACTCCTGCGTCCCGTGGGAAGAAAATTACCTGAAAAATAAAGAAAAATTTTTAATTTCTGGACTTAGAATATTTTTAAATTTCTAAACTACCAAATTTTCGAGGTTTTTGTCGAATTACTCGATAACGCTTCGCTTCAAACTTGACATAGTTACAGATCTAGATAGCCCTCATCAAGGCCTATCTAATAACACCTCCTTTGTATAGGTTGGGTAAATAGAAGTTGCTAAATCTCAACATTCATTTTGACTTTCGGCATCTTTAAGGAATTTTCCAAGGCGCTTCGCTTATAACTTTTCGAAATTTATTTTTGGAATTTTTAATTATATATATTTAGATAGAACTCGTCAAGGCCTATCTAATAACACCTCCTTTATTAAGATCTGGTTAATAAAAGTAGTAAATTTTCAACAAACAAAACTCAATTTACCGCTTTTTCGAAAATTTTCTGAGATTTTCTTTGAATAACTTGCTCCCTCATTTTTTGGGAACAATAAATTATACATACCTAGATAGCTCGCGTCACGACCTATCTAACAACACCTCTTTTATTTAAATCTGGTAAATATAACCTTAGAAATTCAACATTTAAATTTCAATTTTAGTCATTTTTGAGGTTTTTGTCGATTAATTCGATAGCCTTTGTTTTCCAAATTACTAATTATATATATTTAAATAGCCCTTTCAATTACCCGTCGAACGACACCACTCTCGTCCGGATCCGCCTGACGGAAAATTGGGAAATTGACTTATAAAATTTTCGGTATTGTTTGTTTACTTTCCAAAGTCTACCTTAGGGGTGAACATTTGGAACATTTGTGCGAAATTTTCATTGAAAACAGCTGCTAGTAACGTTGTTATTTGTTGGTATTATAATTGTAGACACTCCTGCGTCCCGTGGGAAGAAAATTACCTGAAAAATAAAGAAAAATTTTTAATTTCTGGACTTAGAATATTTTTAAATTTCTAAACTACCAAATTTTCGAGGTTTTTGTCGAATTACTCGATAACGCTTCGCTTCAAACTTGACATAGTTACAGATCTAGATAGCCCTCATCAAGGCCTATCTAATAACACCTCCTTTGTATAGGTTGGGTAAATAGAAGTTGCTAAATCTCAACATTCATTTTGACTTTCGGCATCTTTAAGGAATTTTCCAAGGCGCTTCGCTTATAACTTTTCGAAATTTATTTTTGGAATTTTTAATTATATATATTTAGATAGAACTCGTCAAGGCCTATCTAATAACACCTCCTTTATTAAGATCTGGTTAATAAAAGTAGTAAATTTTCAACAAACAAAACTCAATTTACCGCTTTTTCGAAAATTTTCTGAGATTTTCTTTGAATAACTTGCTCCCTCATTTTTTGGGAACAATAAATTATACATACCTAGATAGCTCGCGTCACGACCTATCTAACAACACCTCTTTTATTTAAATCTGGTAAATATAACCTTAGAAATTCAACATTTAAATTTCAATTTTAGTCATTTTTGAGGTTTTTGTCGATTAATTCGATAGCCTTTGTTTTCCAAATTACTAATTATATATATTTAAATAGCCCTTTCAATTACCCGTCGAACGACACCACTCTCGTCCGGATCCGCCTGACGGAAAATTGGGAAATTGACTTATAAAATTTTCGGTATTGTTTGTTTACTTTCCAAAGTCTACCTTAGGGGTGAACATTTGGAACATTTGTGCGAAATTTTCATTGAAAACAGCTGCTAGTAACGTTGTTATTTGTTGGTATTATAATTGTAGACACTCCTGCGTCCCGTGGGAAGAAAATTACCTGAAAAATAAAGAAAAATTTTTAATTTCTGGACTTAGAATATTTTTAAATTTCTAAACTACCAAATTTTCGAGGTTTTTGTCGAATTACTCGATAACGCTTCGCTTCAAACTTGACATAGTTACAGATCTAGATAGCCCTCATCAAGGCCTATCTAATAACACCTCCTTTGTATAGGTTGGGTAAATAGAAGTTGCTAAATCTCAACATTCATTTTGACTTTCGGCATCTTTAAGGAATTTTCCAAGGCGCTTCGCTTATAACTTTTCGAAATTTATTTTTGGAATTTTTAATTATATATATTTAGATAGAACTCGTCAAGGCCTATCTAATAACACCTCCTTTATTAAGATCTGGTTAATAAAAGTAGTAAATTTTCAACAAACAAAACTCAATTTACCGCTTTTTCGAAAATTTTCTGAGATTTTCTTTGAATAACTTGCTCCCTCATTTTTTGGGAACAATAAATTATACATACCTAGATAGCTCGCGTCACGACCTATCTAACAACACCTCTTTTATTTAAATCTGGTAAATATAACCTTAGAAATTCAACATTTAAATTTCAATTTTAGTCATTTTTGAGGTTTTTGTCGATTAATTCGATAGCCTTTGTTTTCCAAATTACTAATTATATATATTTAAATAGCCCTTTCAATTACCCGTCGAACGACACCACTCTCGTCCGGATCCGCCTGACGGAAAATTGGGAAATTGACTTATAAAATTTTCGGTATTGTTTGTTTACTTTCCAAAGTCTACCTTAGGGGTGAACATTTGGAACATTTGTGCGAAATTTTCATTGAAAACAGCTGCTAGTAACGTTGTTATTTGTTGGTATTATAATTGTAGACACTCCTGCGTCCCGTGGGAAGAAAATTACCTGAAAAATAAAGAAAAATTTTTAATTTCTGGACTTAGAATATTTTTAAATTTCTAAACTACCAAATTTTCGAGGTTTTTGTCGAATTACTCGATAACGCTTCGCTTCAAACTTGACATAGTTACAGATCTAGATAGCCCTCATCAAGGCCTATCTAATAACACCTCCTTTGTATAGGTTGGGTAAATAGAAGTTGCTAAATCTCAACATTCATTTTGACTTTCGGCATCTTTAAGGAATTTTCCAAGGCGCTTCGCTTATAACTTTTCGAAATTTATTTTTGGAATTTTTAATTATATATATTTAGATAGAACTCGTCAAGGCCTATCTAATAACACCTCCTTTATTAAGATCTGGTTAATAAAAGTAGTAAATTTTCAACAAACAAAACTCAATTTACCGCTTTTTCGAAAATTTTCTGAGATTTTCTTTGAATAACTTGCTCCCTCATTTTTTGGGAACAATAAATTATACATACCTAGATAGCTCGCGTCACGACCTATCTAACAACACCTCTTTTATTTAAATCTGGTAAATATAACCTTAGAAATTCAACATTTAAATTTCAATTTTAGTCATTTTTGAGGTTTTTGTCGATTAATTCGATAGCCTTTGTTTTCCAAATTACTAATTATATATATTTAAATAGCCCTTTCAATTACCCGTCGAACGACACCACTCTCGTCCGGATCCGCCTGACGGAAAATTGGGAAATTGACTTATAAAATTTTCGGTATTGTTTGTTTACTTTCCAAAGTCTACCTTAGGGGTGAACATTTGGAACATTTGTGCGAAATTTTCATTGAAAACAGCTGCTAGTAACGTTGTTATTTGTTGGTATTATAATTGTAGACACTCCTGCGTCCCGTGGGAAGAAAATTACCTGAAAAATAAAGAAAAATTTTTAATTTCTGGACTTAGAATATTTTTAAATTTCTAAACTACCAAATTTTCGAGGTTTTTGTCGAATTACTCGATAACGCTTCGCTTCAAACTTGACATAGTTACAGATCTAGATAGCCCTCATCAAGGCCTATCTAATAACACCTCCTTTGTATAGGTTGGGTAAATAGAAGTTGCTAAATCTCAACATTCATTTTGACTTTCGGCATCTTTAAGGAATTTTCCAAGGCGCTTCGCTTATAACTTTTCGAAATTTATTTTTGGAATTTTTAATTATATATATTTAGATAGAACTCGTCAAGGCCTATCTAATAACACCTCCTTTATTAAGATCTGGTTAATAAAAGTAGTAAATTTTCAACAAACAAAACTCAATTTACCGCTTTTTCGAAAATTTTCTGAGATTTTCTTTGAATAACTTGCTCCCTCATTTTTTGGGAACAATAAATTATACATACCTAGATAGCTCGCGTCACGACCTATCTAACAACACCTCTTTTATTTAAATCTGGTAAATATAACCTTAGAAATTCAACATTTAAATTTCAATTTTAGTCATTTTTGAGGTTTTTGTCGATTAATTCGATAGCCTTTGTTTTCCAAATTACTAATTATATATATTTAAATAGCCCTTTCAATTACCCGTCGAACGACACCACTCTCGTCCGGATCCGCCTGACGGAAAATTGGGAAATTGACTTATAAAATTTTCGGTATTGTTTGTTTACTTTCCAAAGTCTACCTTAGGGGTGAACATTTGGAACATTTGTGCGAAATTTTCATTGAAAACAGCTGCTAGTAACGTTGTTATTTGTTGGTATTATAATTGTAGACACTCCTGCGTCCCGTGGGAAGAAAATTACCTGAAAAATAAAGAAAAATTTTTAATTTCTGGACTTAGAATATTTTTAAATTTCTAAACTACCAAATTTTCGAGGTTTTTGTCGAATTACTCGATAACGCTTCGCTTCAAACTTGACATAGTTACAGATCTAGATAGCCCTCATCAAGGCCTATCTAATAACACCTCCTTTGTATAGGTTGGGTAAATAGAAGTTGCTAAATCTCAACATTCATTTTGACTTTCGGCATCTTTAAGGAATTTTCCAAGGCGCTTCGCTTATAACTTTTCGAAATTTATTTTTGGAATTTTTAATTATATATATTTAGATAGAACTCGTCAAGGCCTATCTAATAACACCTCCTTTATTAAGATCTGGTTAATAAAAGTAGTAAATTTTCAACAAACAAAACTCAATTTACCGCTTTTTCGAAAATTTTCTGAGATTTTCTTTGAATAACTTGCTCCCTCATTTTTTGGGAACAATAAATTATACATACCTAGATAGCTCGCGTCACGACCTATCTAACAACACCTCTTTTATTTAAATCTGGTAAATATAACCTTAGAAATTCAACATTTAAATTTCAATTTTAGTCATTTTTGAGGTTTTTGTCGATTAATTCGATAGCCTTTGTTTTCCAAATTACTAATTATATATATTTAAATAGCCCTTTCAATTACCCGTCGAACGACACCACTCTCGTCCGGATCCGCCTGACGGAAAATTGGGAAATTGACTTATAAAATTTTCGGTATTGTTTGTTTACTTTCCAAAGTCTACCTTAGGGGTGAACATTTGGAACATTTGTGCGAAATTTTCATTGAAAACAGCTGCTAGTAACGTTGTTATTTGTTGGTATTATAATTGTAGACACTCCTGCGTCCCGTGGGAAGAAAATTACCTGAAAAATAAAGAAAAATTTTTAATTTCTGGACTTAGAATATTTTTAAATTTCTAAACTACCAAATTTTCGAGGTTTTTGTCGAATTACTCGATAACGCTTCGCTTCAAACTTGACATAGTTACAGATCTAGATAGCCCTCATCAAGGCCTATCTAATAACACCTCCTTTGTATAGGTTGGGTAAATAGAAGTTGCTAAATCTCAACATTCATTTTGACTTTCGGCATCTTTAAGGAATTTTCCAAGGCGCTTCGCTTATAACTTTTCGAAATTTATTTTTGGAATTTTTAATTATATATATTTAGATAGAACTCGTCAAGGCCTATCTAATAACACCTCCTTTATTAAGATCTGGTTAATAAAAGTAGTAAATTTTCAACAAACAAAACTCAATTTACCGCTTTTTCGAAAATTTTCTGAGATTTTCTTTGAATAACTTGCTCCCTCATTTTTTGGGAACAATAAATTATACATACCTAGATAGCTCGCGTCACGACCTATCTAACAACACCTCTTTTATTTAAATCTGGTAAATATAACCTTAGAAATTCAACATTTAAATTTCAATTTTAGTCATTTTTGAGGTTTTTGTCGATTAATTCGATAGCCTTTGTTTTCCAAATTACTAATTATATATATTTAAATAGCCCTTTCAATTACCCGTCGAACGACACCACTCTCGTCCGGATCCGCCTGACGGAAAATTGGGAAATTGACTTATAAAATTTTCGGTATTGTTTGTTTACTTTCCAAAGTCTACCTTAGGGGTGAACATTTGGAACATTTGTGCGAAATTTTCATTGAAAACAGCTGCTAGTAACGTTGTTATTTGTTGGTATTATAATTGTAGACACTCCTGCGTCCCGTGGGAAGAAAATTACCTGAAAAATAAAGAAAAATTTTTAATTTCTGGACTTAGAATATTTTTAAATTTCTAAACTACCAAATTTTCGAGGTTTTTGTCGAATTACTCGATAACGCTTCGCTTCAAACTTGACATAGTTACAGATCTAGATAGCCCTCATCAAGGCCTATCTAATAACACCTCCTTTGTATAGGTTGGGTAAATAGAAGTTGCTAAATCTCAACATTCATTTTGACTTTCGGCATCTTTAAGGAATTTTCCAAGGCGCTTCGCTTATAACTTTTCGAAATTTATTTTTGGAATTTTTAATTATATATATTTAGATAGAACTCGTCAAGGCCTATCTAATAACACCTCCTTTATTAAGATCTGGTTAATAAAAGTAGTAAATTTTCAACAAACAAAACTCAATTTACCGCTTTTTCGAAAATTTTCTGAGATTTTCTTTGAATAACTTGCTCCCTCATTTTTTGGGAACAATAAATTATACATACCTAGATAGCTCGCGTCACGACCTATCTAACAACACCTCTTTTATTTAAATCTGGTAAATATAACCTTAGAAATTCAACATTTAAATTTCAATTTTAGTCATTTTTGAGGTTTTTGTCGATTAATTCGATAGCCTTTGTTTTCCAAATTACTAATTATATATATTTAAATAGCCCTTTCAATTACCCGTCGAACGACACCACTCTCGTCCGGATCCGCCTGACGGAAAATTGGGAAATTGACTTATAAAATTTTCGGTATTGTTTGTTTACTTTCCAAAGTCTACCTTAGGGGTGAACATTTGGAACATTTGTGCGAAATTTTCATTGAAAACAGCTGCTAGTAACGTTGTTATTTGTTGGTATTATAATTGTAGACACTCCTGCGTCCCGTGGGAAGAAAATTACCTGAAAAATAAAGAAAAATTTTTAATTTCTGGACTTAGAATATTTTTAAATTTCTAAACTACCAAATTTTCGAGGTTTTTGTCGAATTACTCGATAACGCTTCGCTTCAAACTTGACATAGTTACAGATCTAGATAGCCCTCATCAAGGCCTATCTAATAACACCTCCTTTGTATAGGTTGGGTAAATAGAAGTTGCTAAATCTCAACATTCATTTTGACTTTCGGCATCTTTAAGGAATTTTCCAAGGCGCTTCGCTTATAACTTTTCGAAATTTATTTTTGGAATTTTTAATTATATATATTTAGATAGAACTCGTCAAGGCCTATCTAATAACACCTCCTTTATTAAGATCTGGTTAATAAAAGTAGTAAATTTTCAACAAACAAAACTCAATTTACCGCTTTTTCGAAAATTTTCTGAGATTTTCTTTGAATAACTTGCTCCCTCATTTTTTGGGAACAATAAATTATACATACCTAGATAGCTCGCGTCACGACCTATCTAACAACACCTCTTTTATTTAAATCTGGTAAATATAACCTTAGAAATTCAACATTTAAATTTCAATTTTAGTCATTTTTGAGGTTTTTGTCGATTAATTCGATAGCCTTTGTTTTCCAAATTACTAATTATATATATTTAAATAGCCCTTTCAATTACCCGTCGAACGACACCACTCTCGTCCGGATCCGCCTGACGGAAAATTGGGAAATTGACTTATAAAATTTTCGGTATTGTTTGTTTACTTTCCAAAGTCTACCTTAGGGGTGAACATTTGGAACATTTGTGCGAAATTTTCATTGAAAACAGCTGCTAGTAACGTTGTTATTTGTTGGTATTATAATTGTAGACACTCCTGCGTCCCGTGGGAAGAAAATTACCTGAAAAATAAAGAAAAATTTTTAATTTCTGGACTTAGAATATTTTTAAATTTCTAAACTACCAAATTTTCGAGGTTTTTGTCGAATTACTCGATAACGCTTCGCTTCAAACTTGACATAGTTACAGATCTAGATAGCCCTCATCAAGGCCTATCTAATAACACCTCCTTTGTATAGGTTGGGTAAATAGAAGTTGCTAAATCTCAACATTCATTTTGACTTTCGGCATCTTTAAGGAATTTTCCAAGGCGCTTCGCTTATAACTTTTCGAAATTTATTTTTGGAATTTTTAATTATATATATTTAGATAGAACTCGTCAAGGCCTATCTAATAACACCTCCTTTATTAAGATCTGGTTAATAAAAGTAGTAAATTTTCAACAAACAAAACTCAATTTACCGCTTTTTCGAAAATTTTCTGAGATTTTCTTTGAATAACTTGCTCCCTCATTTTTTGGGAACAATAAATTATACATACCTAGATAGCTCGCGTCACGACCTATCTAACAACACCTCTTTTATTTAAATCTGGTAAATATAACCTTAGAAATTCAACATTTAAATTTCAATTTTAGTCATTTTTGAGGTTTTTGTCGATTAATTCGATAGCCTTTGTTTTCCAAATTACTAATTATATATATTTAAATAGCCCTTTCAATTACCCGTCGAACGACACCACTCTCGTCCGGATCCGCCTGACGGAAAATTGGGAAATTGACTTATAAAATTTTCGGTATTGTTTGTTTACTTTCCAAAGTCTACCTTAGGGGTGAACATTTGGAACATTTGTGCGAAATTTTCATTGAAAACAGCTGCTAGTAACGTTGTTATTTGTTGGTATTATAATTGTAGACACTCCTGCGTCCCGTGGGAAGAAAATTACCTGAAAAATAAAGAAAAATTTTTAATTTCTGGACTTAGAATATTTTTAAATTTCTAAACTACCAAATTTTCGAGGTTTTTGTCGAATTACTCGATAACGCTTCGCTTCAAACTTGACATAGTTACAGATCTAGATAGCCCTCATCAAGGCCTATCTAATAACACCTCCTTTGTATAGGTTGGGTAAATAGAAGTTGCTAAATCTCAACATTCATTTTGACTTTCGGCATCTTTAAGGAATTTTCCAAGGCGCTTCGCTTATAACTTTTCGAAATTTATTTTTGGAATTTTTAATTATATATATTTAGATAGAACTCGTCAAGGCCTATCTAATAACACCTCCTTTATTAAGATCTGGTTAATAAAAGTAGTAAATTTTCAACAAACAAAACTCAATTTACCGCTTTTTCGAAAATTTTCTGAGATTTTCTTTGAATAACTTGCTCCCTCATTTTTTGGGAACAATAAATTATACATACCTAGATAGCTCGCGTCACGACCTATCTAACAACACCTCTTTTATTTAAATCTGGTAAATATAACCTTAGAAATTCAACATTTAAATTTCAATTTTAGTCATTTTTGAGGTTTTTGTCGATTAATTCGATAGCCTTTGTTTTCCAAATTACTAATTATATATATTTAAATAGCCCTTTCAATTACCCGTCGAACGACACCACTCTCGTCCGGATCCGCCTGACGGAAAATTGGGAAATTGACTTATAAAATTTTCGGTATTGTTTGTTTACTTTCCAAAGTCTACCTTAGGGGTGAACATTTGGAACATTTGTGCGAAATTTTCATTGAAAACAGCTGCTAGTAACGTTGTTATTTGTTGGTATTATAATTGTAGACACTCCTGCGTCCCGTGGGAAGAAAATTACCTGAAAAATAAAGAAAAATTTTTAATTTCTGGACTTAGAATATTTTTAAATTTCTAAACTACCAAATTTTCGAGGTTTTTGTCGAATTACTCGATAACGCTTCGCTTCAAACTTGACATAGTTACAGATCTAGATAGCCCTCATCAAGGCCTATCTAATAACACCTCCTTTGTATAGGTTGGGTAAATAGAAGTTGCTAAATCTCAACATTCATTTTGACTTTCGGCATCTTTAAGGAATTTTCCAAGGCGCTTCGCTTATAACTTTTCGAAATTTATTTTTGGAATTTTTAATTATATATATTTAGATAGAACTCGTCAAGGCCTATCTAATAACACCTCCTTTATTAAGATCTGGTTAATAAAAGTAGTAAATTTTCAACAAACAAAACTCAATTTACCGCTTTTTCGAAAATTTTCTGAGATTTTCTTTGAATAACTTGCTCCCTCATTTTTTGGGAACAATAAATTATACATACCTAGATAGCTCGCGTCACGACCTATCTAACAACACCTCTTTTATTTAAATCTGGTAAATATAACCTTAGAAATTCAACATTTAAATTTCAATTTTAGTCATTTTTGAGGTTTTTGTCGATTAATTCGATAGCCTTTGTTTTCCAAATTACTAATTATATATATTTAAATAGCCCTTTCAATTACCCGTCGAACGACACCACTCTCGTCCGGATCCGCCTGACGGAAAATTGGGAAATTGACTTATAAAATTTTCGGTATTGTTTGTTTACTTTCCAAAGTCTACCTTAGGGGTGAACATTTGGAACATTTGTGCGAAATTTTCATTGAAAACAGCTGCTAGTAACGTTGTTATTTGTTGGTATTATAATTGTAGACACTCCTGCGTCCCGTGGGAAGAAAATTACCTGAAAAATAAAGAAAAATTTTTAATTTCTGGACTTAGAATATTTTTAAATTTCTAAACTACCAAATTTTCGAGGTTTTTGTCGAATTACTCGATAACGCTTCGCTTCAAACTTGACATAGTTACAGATCTAGATAGCCCTCATCAAGGCCTATCTAATAACACCTCCTTTGTATAGGTTGGGTAAATAGAAGTTGCTAAATCTCAACATTCATTTTGACTTTCGGCATCTTTAAGGAATTTTCCAAGGCGCTTCGCTTATAACTTTTCGAAATTTATTTTTGGAATTTTTAATTATATATATTTAGATAGAACTCGTCAAGGCCTATCTAATAACACCTCCTTTATTAAGATCTGGTTAATAAAAGTAGTAAATTTTCAACAAACAAAACTCAATTTACCGCTTTTTCGAAAATTTTCTGAGATTTTCTTTGAATAACTTGCTCCCTCATTTTTTGGGAACAATAAATTATACATACCTAGATAGCTCGCGTCACGACCTATCTAACAACACCTCTTTTATTTAAATCTGGTAAATATAACCTTAGAAATTCAACATTTAAATTTCAATTTTAGTCATTTTTGAGGTTTTTGTCGATTAATTCGATAGCCTTTGTTTTCCAAATTACTAATTATATATATTTAAATAGCCCTTTCAATTACCCGTCGAACGACACCACTCTCGTCCGGATCCGCCTGACGGAAAATTGGGAAATTGACTTATAAAATTTTCGGTATTGTTTGTTTACTTTCCAAAGTCTACCTTAGGGGTGAACATTTGGAACATTTGTGCGAAATTTTCATTGAAAACAGCTGCTAGTAACGTTGTTATTTGTTGGTATTATAATTGTAGACACTCCTGCGTCCCGTGGGAAGAAAATTACCTGAAAAATAAAGAAAAATTTTTAATTTCTGGACTTAGAATATTTTTAAATTTCTAAACTACCAAATTTTCGAGGTTTTTGTCGAATTACTCGATAACGCTTCGCTTCAAACTTGACATAGTTACAGATCTAGATAGCCCTCATCAAGGCCTATCTAATAACACCTCCTTTGTATAGGTTGGGTAAATAGAAGTTGCTAAATCTCAACATTCATTTTGACTTTCGGCATCTTTAAGGAATTTTCCAAGGCGCTTCGCTTATAACTTTTCGAAATTTATTTTTGGAATTTTTAATTATATATATTTAGATAGAACTCGTCAAGGCCTATCTAATAACACCTCCTTTATTAAGATCTGGTTAATAAAAGTAGTAAATTTTCAACAAACAAAACTCAATTTACCGCTTTTTCGAAAATTTTCTGAGATTTTCTTTGAATAACTTGCTCCCTCATTTTTTGGGAACAATAAATTATACATACCTAGATAGCTCGCGTCACGACCTATCTAACAACACCTCTTTTATTTAAATCTGGTAAATATAACCTTAGAAATTCAACATTTAAATTTCAATTTTAGTCATTTTTGAGGTTTTTGTCGATTAATTCGATAGCCTTTGTTTTCCAAATTACTAATTATATATATTTAAATAGCCCTTTCAATTACCCGTCGAACGACACCACTCTCGTCCGGATCCGCCTGACGGAAAATTGGGAAATTGACTTATAAAATTTTCGGTATTGTTTGTTTACTTTCCAAAGTCTACCTTAGGGGTGAACATTTGGAACATTTGTGCGAAATTTTCATTGAAAACAGCTGCTAGTAACGTTGTTATTTGTTGGTATTATAATTGTAGACACTCCTGCGTCCCGTGGGAAGAAAATTACCTGAAAAATAAAGAAAAATTTTTAATTTCTGGACTTAGAATATTTTTAAATTTCTAAACTACCAAATTTTCGAGGTTTTTGTCGAATTACTCGATAACGCTTCGCTTCAAACTTGACATAGTTACAGATCTAGATAGCCCTCATCAAGGCCTATCTAATAACACCTCCTTTGTATAGGTTGGGTAAATAGAAGTTGCTAAATCTCAACATTCATTTTGACTTTCGGCATCTTTAAGGAATTTTCCAAGGCGCTTCGCTTATAACTTTTCGAAATTTATTTTTGGAATTTTTAATTATATATATTTAGATAGAACTCGTCAAGGCCTATCTAATAACACCTCCTTTATTAAGATCTGGTTAATAAAAGTAGTAAATTTTCAACAAACAAAACTCAATTTACCGCTTTTTCGAAAATTTTCTGAGATTTTCTTTGAATAACTTGCTCCCTCATTTTTTGGGAACAATAAATTATACATACCTAGATAGCTCGCGTCACGACCTATCTAACAACACCTCTTTTATTTAAATCTGGTAAATATAACCTTAGAAATTCAACATTTAAATTTCAATTTTAGTCATTTTTGAGGTTTTTGTCGATTAATTCGATAGCCTTTGTTTTCCAAATTACTAATTATATATATTTAAATAGCCCTTTCAATTACCCGTCGAACGACACCACTCTCGTCCGGATCCGCCTGACGGAAAATTGGGAAATTGACTTATAAAATTTTCGGTATTGTTTGTTTACTTTCCAAAGTCTACCTTAGGGGTGAACATTTGGAACATTTGTGCGAAATTTTCATTGAAAACAGCTGCTAGTAACGTTGTTATTTGTTGGTATTATAATTGTAGACACTCCTGCGTCCCGTGGGAAGAAAATTACCTGAAAAATAAAGAAAAATTTTTAATTTCTGGACTTAGAATATTTTTAAATTTCTAAACTACCAAATTTTCGAGGTTTTTGTCGAATTACTCGATAACGCTTCGCTTCAAACTTGACATAGTTACAGATCTAGATAGCCCTCATCAAGGCCTATCTAATAACACCTCCTTTGTATAGGTTGGGTAAATAGAAGTTGCTAAATCTCAACATTCATTTTGACTTTCGGCATCTTTAAGGAATTTTCCAAGGCGCTTCGCTTATAACTTTTCGAAATTTATTTTTGGAATTTTTAATTATATATATTTAGATAGAACTCGTCAAGGCCTATCTAATAACACCTCCTTTATTAAGATCTGGTTAATAAAAGTAGTAAATTTTCAACAAACAAAACTCAATTTACCGCTTTTTCGAAAATTTTCTGAGATTTTCTTTGAATAACTTGCTCCCTCATTTTTTGGGAACAATAAATTATACATACCTAGATAGCTCGCGTCACGACCTATCTAACAACACCTCTTTTATTTAAATCTGGTAAATATAACCTTAGAAATTCAACATTTAAATTTCAATTTTAGTCATTTTTGAGGTTTTTGTCGATTAATTCGATAGCCTTTGTTTTCCAAATTACTAATTATATATATTTAAATAGCCCTTTCAATTACCCGTCGAACGACACCACTCTCGTCCGGATCCGCCTGACGGAAAATTGGGAAATTGACTTATAAAATTTTCGGTATTGTTTGTTTACTTTCCAAAGTCTACCTTAGGGGTGAACATTTGGAACATTTGTGCGAAATTTTCATTGAAAACAGCTGCTAGTAACGTTGTTATTTGTTGGTATTATAATTGTAGACACTCCTGCGTCCCGTGGGAAGAAAATTACCTGAAAAATAAAGAAAAATTTTTAATTTCTGGACTTAGAATATTTTTAAATTTCTAAACTACCAAATTTTCGAGGTTTTTGTCGAATTACTCGATAACGCTTCGCTTCAAACTTGACATAGTTACAGATCTAGATAGCCCTCATCAAGGCCTATCTAATAACACCTCCTTTGTATAGGTTGGGTAAATAGAAGTTGCTAAATCTCAACATTCATTTTGACTTTCGGCATCTTTAAGGAATTTTCCAAGGCGCTTCGCTTATAACTTTTCGAAATTTATTTTTGGAATTTTTAATTATATATATTTAGATAGAACTCGTCAAGGCCTATCTAATAACACCTCCTTTATTAAGATCTGGTTAATAAAAGTAGTAAATTTTCAACAAACAAAACTCAATTTACCGCTTTTTCGAAAATTTTCTGAGATTTTCTTTGAATAACTTGCTCCCTCATTTTTTGGGAACAATAAATTATACATACCTAGATAGCTCGCGTCACGACCTATCTAACAACACCTCTTTTATTTAAATCTGGTAAATATAACCTTAGAAATTCAACATTTAAATTTCAATTTTAGTCATTTTTGAGGTTTTTGTCGATTAATTCGATAGCCTTTGTTTTCCAAATTACTAATTATATATATTTAAATAGCCCTTTCAATTACCCGTCGAACGACACCACTCTCGTCCGGATCCGCCTGACGGAAAATTGGGAAATTGACTTATAAAATTTTCGGTATTGTTTGTTTACTTTCCAAAGTCTACCTTAGGGGTGAACATTTGGAACATTTGTGCGAAATTTTCATTGAAAACAGCTGCTAGTAACGTTGTTATTTGTTGGTATTATAATTGTAGACACTCCTGCGTCCCGTGGGAAGAAAATTACCTGAAAAATAAAGAAAAATTTTTAATTTCTGGACTTAGAATATTTTTAAATTTCTAAACTACCAAATTTTCGAGGTTTTTGTCGAATTACTCGATAACGCTTCGCTTCAAACTTGACATAGTTACAGATCTAGATAGCCCTCATCAAGGCCTATCTAATAACACCTCCTTTGTATAGGTTGGGTAAATAGAAGTTGCTAAATCTCAACATTCATTTTGACTTTCGGCATCTTTAAGGAATTTTCCAAGGCGCTTCGCTTATAACTTTTCGAAATTTATTTTTGGAATTTTTAATTATATATATTTAGATAGAACTCGTCAAGGCCTATCTAATAACACCTCCTTTATTAAGATCTGGTTAATAAAAGTAGTAAATTTTCAACAAACAAAACTCAATTTACCGCTTTTTCGAAAATTTTCTGAGATTTTCTTTGAATAACTTGCTCCCTCATTTTTTGGGAACAATAAATTATACATACCTAGATAGCTCGCGTCACGACCTATCTAACAACACCTCTTTTATTTAAATCTGGTAAATATAACCTTAGAAATTCAACATTTAAATTTCAATTTTAGTCATTTTTGAGGTTTTTGTCGATTAATTCGATAGCCTTTGTTTTCCAAATTACTAATTATATATATTTAAATAGCCCTTTCAATTACCCGTCGAACGACACCACTCTCGTCCGGATCCGCCTGACGGAAAATTGGGAAATTGACTTATAAAATTTTCGGTATTGTTTGTTTACTTTCCAAAGTCTACCTTAGGGGTGAACATTTGGAACATTTGTGCGAAATTTTCATTGAAAACAGCTGCTAGTAACGTTGTTATTTGTTGGTATTATAATTGTAGACACTCCTGCGTCCCGTGGGAAGAAAATTACCTGAAAAATAAAGAAAAATTTTTAATTTCTGGACTTAGAATATTTTTAAATTTCTAAACTACCAAATTTTCGAGGTTTTTGTCGAATTACTCGATAACGCTTCGCTTCAAACTTGACATAGTTACAGATCTAGATAGCCCTCATCAAGGCCTATCTAATAACACCTCCTTTGTATAGGTTGGGTAAATAGAAGTTGCTAAATCTCAACATTCATTTTGACTTTCGGCATCTTTAAGGAATTTTCCAAGGCGCTTCGCTTATAACTTTTCGAAATTTATTTTTGGAATTTTTAATTATATATATTTAGATAGAACTCGTCAAGGCCTATCTAATAACACCTCCTTTATTAAGATCTGGTTAATAAAAGTAGTAAATTTTCAACAAACAAAACTCAATTTACCGCTTTTTCGAAAATTTTCTGAGATTTTCTTTGAATAACTTGCTCCCTCATTTTTTGGGAACAATAAATTATACATACCTAGATAGCTCGCGTCACGACCTATCTAACAACACCTCTTTTATTTAAATCTGGTAAATATAACCTTAGAAATTCAACATTTAAATTTCAATTTTAGTCATTTTTGAGGTTTTTGTCGATTAATTCGATAGCCTTTGTTTTCCAAATTACTAATTATATATATTTAAATAGCCCTTTCAATTACCCGTCGAACGACACCACTCTCGTCCGGATCCGCCTGACGGAAAATTGGGAAATTGACTTATAAAATTTTCGGTATTGTTTGTTTACTTTCCAAAGTCTACCTTAGGGGTGAACATTTGGAACATTTGTGCGAAATTTTCATTGAAAACAGCTGCTAGTAACGTTGTTATTTGTTGGTATTATAATTGTAGACACTCCTGCGTCCCGTGGGAAGAAAATTACCTGAAAAATAAAGAAAAATTTTTAATTTCTGGACTTAGAATATTTTTAAATTTCTAAACTACCAAATTTTCGAGGTTTTTGTCGAATTACTCGATAACGCTTCGCTTCAAACTTGACATAGTTACAGATCTAGATAGCCCTCATCAAGGCCTATCTAATAACACCTCCTTTGTATAGGTTGGGTAAATAGAAGTTGCTAAATCTCAACATTCATTTTGACTTTCGGCATCTTTAAGGAATTTTCCAAGGCGCTTCGCTTATAACTTTTCGAAATTTATTTTTGGAATTTTTAATTATATATATTTAGATAGAACTCGTCAAGGCCTATCTAATAACACCTCCTTTATTAAGATCTGGTTAATAAAAGTAGTAAATTTTCAACAAACAAAACTCAATTTACCGCTTTTTCGAAAATTTTCTGAGATTTTCTTTGAATAACTTGCTCCCTCATTTTTTGGGAACAATAAATTATACATACCTAGATAGCTCGCGTCACGACCTATCTAACAACACCTCTTTTATTTAAATCTGGTAAATATAACCTTAGAAATTCAACATTTAAATTTCAATTTTAGTCATTTTTGAGGTTTTTGTCGATTAATTCGATAGCCTTTGTTTTCCAAATTACTAATTATATATATTTAAATAGCCCTTTCAATTACCCGTCGAACGACACCACTCTCGTCCGGATCCGCCTGACGGAAAATTGGGAAATTGACTTATAAAATTTTCGGTATTGTTTGTTTACTTTCCAAAGTCTACCTTAGGGGTGAACATTTGGAACATTTGTGCGAAATTTTCATTGAAAACAGCTGCTAGTAACGTTGTTATTTGTTGGTATTATAATTGTAGACACTCCTGCGTCCCGTGGGAAGAAAATTACCTGAAAAATAAAGAAAAATTTTTAATTTCTGGACTTAGAATATTTTTAAATTTCTAAACTACCAAATTTTCGAGGTTTTTGTCGAATTACTCGATAACGCTTCGCTTCAAACTTGACATAGTTACAGATCTAGATAGCCCTCATCAAGGCCTATCTAATAACACCTCCTTTGTATAGGTTGGGTAAATAGAAGTTGCTAAATCTCAACATTCATTTTGACTTTCGGCATCTTTAAGGAATTTTCCAAGGCGCTTCGCTTATAACTTTTCGAAATTTATTTTTGGAATTTTTAATTATATATATTTAGATAGAACTCGTCAAGGCCTATCTAATAACACCTCCTTTATTAAGATCTGGTTAATAAAAGTAGTAAATTTTCAACAAACAAAACTCAATTTACCGCTTTTTCGAAAATTTTCTGAGATTTTCTTTGAATAACTTGCTCCCTCATTTTTTGGGAACAATAAATTATACATACCTAGATAGCTCGCGTCACGACCTATCTAACAACACCTCTTTTATTTAAATCTGGTAAATATAACCTTAGAAATTCAACATTTAAATTTCAATTTTAGTCATTTTTGAGGTTTTTGTCGATTAATTCGATAGCCTTTGTTTTCCAAATTACTAATTATATATATTTAAATAGCCCTTTCAATTACCCGTCGAACGACACCACTCTCGTCCGGATCCGCCTGACGGAAAATTGGGAAATTGACTTATAAAATTTTCGGTATTGTTTGTTTACTTTCCAAAGTCTACCTTAGGGGTGAACATTTGGAACATTTGTGCGAAATTTTCATTGAAAACAGCTGCTAGTAACGTTGTTATTTGTTGGTATTATAATTGTAGACACTCCTGCGTCCCGTGGGAAGAAAATTACCTGAAAAATAAAGAAAAATTTTTAATTTCTGGACTTAGAATATTTTTAAATTTCTAAACTACCAAATTTTCGAGGTTTTTGTCGAATTACTCGATAACGCTTCGCTTCAAACTTGACATAGTTACAGATCTAGATAGCCCTCATCAAGGCCTATCTAATAACACCTCCTTTGTATAGGTTGGGTAAATAGAAGTTGCTAAATCTCAACATTCATTTTGACTTTCGGCATCTTTAAGGAATTTTCCAAGGCGCTTCGCTTATAACTTTTCGAAATTTATTTTTGGAATTTTTAATTATATATATTTAGATAGAACTCGTCAAGGCCTATCTAATAACACCTCCTTTATTAAGATCTGGTTAATAAAAGTAGTAAATTTTCAACAAACAAAACTCAATTTACCGCTTTTTCGAAAATTTTCTGAGATTTTCTTTGAATAACTTGCTCCCTCATTTTTTGGGAACAATAAATTATACATACCTAGATAGCTCGCGTCACGACCTATCTAACAACACCTCTTTTATTTAAATCTGGTAAATATAACCTTAGAAATTCAACATTTAAATTTCAATTTTAGTCATTTTTGAGGTTTTTGTCGATTAATTCGATAGCCTTTGTTTTCCAAATTACTAATTATATATATTTAAATAGCCCTTTCAATTACCCGTCGAACGACACCACTCTCGTCCGGATCCGCCTGACGGAAAATTGGGAAATTGACTTATAAAATTTTCGGTATTGTTTGTTTACTTTCCAAAGTCTACCTTAGGGGTGAACATTTGGAACATTTGTGCGAAATTTTCATTGAAAACAGCTGCTAGTAACGTTGTTATTTGTTGGTATTATAATTGTAGACACTCCTGCGTCCCGTGGGAAGAAAATTACCTGAAAAATAAAGAAAAATTTTTAATTTCTGGACTTAGAATATTTTTAAATTTCTAAACTACCAAATTTTCGAGGTTTTTGTCGAATTACTCGATAACGCTTCGCTTCAAACTTGACATAGTTACAGATCTAGATAGCCCTCATCAAGGCCTATCTAATAACACCTCCTTTGTATAGGTTGGGTAAATAGAAGTTGCTAAATCTCAACATTCATTTTGACTTTCGGCATCTTTAAGGAATTTTCCAAGGCGCTTCGCTTATAACTTTTCGAAATTTATTTTTGGAATTTTTAATTATATATATTTAGATAGAACTCGTCAAGGCCTATCTAATAACACCTCCTTTATTAAGATCTGGTTAATAAAAGTAGTAAATTTTCAACAAACAAAACTCAATTTACCGCTTTTTCGAAAATTTTCTGAGATTTTCTTTGAATAACTTGCTCCCTCATTTTTTGGGAACAATAAATTATACATACCTAGATAGCTCGCGTCACGACCTATCTAACAACACCTCTTTTATTTAAATCTGGTAAATATAACCTTAGAAATTCAACATTTAAATTTCAATTTTAGTCATTTTTGAGGTTTTTGTCGATTAATTCGATAGCCTTTGTTTTCCAAATTACTAATTATATATATTTAAATAGCCCTTTCAATTACCCGTCGAACGACACCACTCTCGTCCGGATCCGCCTGACGGAAAATTGGGAAATTGACTTATAAAATTTTCGGTATTGTTTGTTTACTTTCCAAAGTCTACCTTAGGGGTGAACATTTGGAACATTTGTGCGAAATTTTCATTGAAAACAGCTGCTAGTAACGTTGTTATTTGTTGGTATTATAATTGTAGACACTCCTGCGTCCCGTGGGAAGAAAATTACCTGAAAAATAAAGAAAAATTTTTAATTTCTGGACTTAGAATATTTTTAAATTTCTAAACTACCAAATTTTCGAGGTTTTTGTCGAATTACTCGATAACGCTTCGCTTCAAACTTGACATAGTTACAGATCTAGATAGCCCTCATCAAGGCCTATCTAATAACACCTCCTTTGTATAGGTTGGGTAAATAGAAGTTGCTAAATCTCAACATTCATTTTGACTTTCGGCATCTTTAAGGAATTTTCCAAGGCGCTTCGCTTATAACTTTTCGAAATTTATTTTTGGAATTTTTAATTATATATATTTAGATAGAACTCGTCAAGGCCTATCTAATAACACCTCCTTTATTAAGATCTGGTTAATAAAAGTAGTAAATTTTCAACAAACAAAACTCAATTTACCGCTTTTTCGAAAATTTTCTGAGATTTTCTTTGAATAACTTGCTCCCTCATTTTTTGGGAACAATAAATTATACATACCTAGATAGCTCGCGTCACGACCTATCTAACAACACCTCTTTTATTTAAATCTGGTAAATATAACCTTAGAAATTCAACATTTAAATTTCAATTTTAGTCATTTTTGAGGTTTTTGTCGATTAATTCGATAGCCTTTGTTTTCCAAATTACTAATTATATATATTTAAATAGCCCTTTCAATTACCCGTCGAACGACACCACTCTCGTCCGGATCCGCCTGACGAAAAATTGAAAAATTGCCCGCCCACCCTCCCATATTTCACTGGGTATATAGACTTTGCGGAGTAGAGGTCACTGACCTCTCAATCCAACTTCCAGGGAAACAATTTTACTCATTTATTTTAATTTCGCACTGTTTTAGTTTAGTGACAGAGACATTATACACCTCTCATAGTATAATAGAACGGCTCATATAGAGCGGAGACTTTTTAATTAATCGTCATTTTATTGTTTTTTTTTTAACCAGGTAGAATTGTATTCTACAAACCTAGTTTTAAATTTTAACACTTTGACACTGACACACCCCCCTATACAGGGTTGAATACACACTTAAACACTGACAATTTTCCCCGTCGCACACACAACACATTACAATACAACTCTCTCACACAAACACGTAAAATGTTCCAGACGCCACCCACATCTGGCGCGACCAAAAAGCCAACTGCTCCCGGCCCCACCACCTCACCTTTGATAGTGCAGGACGCCGCCAAAACTTTTATTAGGAGACCAGAAACAAAGAGAAGGTCACTCGACAACATGGACCACTACAAGAGACAGCAAAACAGCTACGCTGAGCAATCGAGTGACCTTCTACTCCAGGAGGTGATGAGGACCTTCGAGGAAATACCCGTGAAGGTCCAACAGTACCCTCAAATGAGGCGAGATATTAAGACCTACCTGGAGTCCCAGTCTGATAGGTGTATCCGAGTGCTCTTCGAGCTTAGTAAGCGGATGAAGAGACTGGAGACGGCGGCGCCCGGGGCTGCTACTGATGTAGTGGCTATAACCGCACAAAGGGAAGATGCGCTATTAGAAACACTTAGGGAGGTGGAGAGCAACATAACCAAGAGGCTCGGCCAGGTGGAGGCCGATCTTAAACAGGGCCTGGAGAATCTCAACATAGGCAATGATGAGCGGGGTGCCGACATCATTGACCATGTCTTCAATAAGGCCGATGAGACCAGGTCCGCTATAGAGAAGGCTGCCGAGGGGGTCGTGGAGAGGGTCTTCCAAAAGGTCGAAGAGACCCAGGTCGACATCGACCAGGCGACCGAGTTGATGGTTGCGCGAGCACAGTCCCAGCTCGAAGACCTGGTAGGGACTGTTGCTAGAGATGTCGTCATCGAGACCCAGACGCACATCAGCGCAGCCATCAAGGGGCTACCAACCGAAAGAGTCCCGGACCCGATCCCGATCCCCATGACATACGCCAGTGTCGCAGCAGCCAGACCCGGGCGCCGACCGGCGCTTCACTCGGTGGCGGTGACCTCAACGGACAGCCAGGAGACTGCCGATGAGGTGCTCGCCAGAGTGAAGAAGGCGGTTGACGCCAGGGGTACTGGCCTTAAGGTTAGCAAGGCCAGGAAAGCCAAGGGCAGCACCATTATCCTGGGCTGCGACACTGAGGCAGAAATGAACAGGGTGAGAGAGCGTATCGAAGGAAGTGGAGATGGGCTAAACGTAGTGCCCATGAAAAATAAAGACCCACTCGTCGTCCTTAAAGACGTCATTACGGATGGCGATGACGACGAGATGGTTAAGGCACTTTACATCCAGAACACCAACTTTTTCATGGGCCTACCGAAAGAGGACCAAGAGATACGCATTAAATACAAAAAGAGAACTCGAAACCCGAAGACTTCGCACGTAGTCCTGCAGGTGAGGCCACTAGTATGGCAAAGGATGACGGAGACCGGAATCCTCTACCTGGACCTGCAAAGGGTCAGAGTGGAGGACCAGTCTCCGCTCATCCAATGCACGAAGTGCCTCGCATTCGGCCATGGCCGCAAGTTCTGCACCGAGAGTGTGGACAGGTGCAGCCACTGCGGAGGCCCGCACTTGCGCGGGGAATGCCCCGAGTATGCAAAGGGAGCCGAACCGCGGTGCTGCAACTGCTCGCACTCTGGGCTGCGGAGCCTCGGCCACAACGCCTTCAGCGCCGAGTGCCCTACCCGCCAAAAATGGGACTACTTAGCTAGGTCAACCACAGCATATTTATGACTCGCTCACACACATACACACATGACACAGAAACACACACACACACATACATGGATTTAATGAGTATATATTAAATATATATGAAGAAATCAAAAACATGCACACAAACATTGGACATACACGCAAACAAGAAACTAGGAACAACGAAGTTGTAACAATTATATATATTGCAACATATACATACATTGTTACAAAAGATAGGAGCAAAATTTTAAACGCACATAAACAGACACGTACACAGAACAAAACACAGAGTCATAAATATCATGTCTCACATGTAGGAAGAAAAAGGCCGCGTGCGATGTCTTTGGGACATTATAATAAAATCACAAACACAATAACAGATAGAAAATAGAATATATAAATATAGTGTATAAATAAACAGAATATATGTACAGAAAGTGTAAAACACGTATCAGAATCACCAGATCAAAAGAAAATTGAAAGCAACATATGTACAATGAATGTAGTAAAAGGCAAATAGATAAAATACAATATGATGTAAACAAATAGAATATAAACATACAGGATACAATGGATGAGCGAATCTATATGTACAGTAACTGTAAATGTGCTGTACATATAGATTTGAGCGTTGTATATATTATATATACATATATATTACACAATTAGAAATATATATAAATAGATAATTGAAAATAACATATGTACAAAAAAGTATTAGAAGACAAATAGATATAATGTAATATGATGTAAACAAATAGAATATAAATATATAGGACACAGAGGATGGACGAATGTATGTGTACAGCAATTGTGAATATGCTGTACATATATGTTCGAACATTCATATATATTATATATACATATATATTACAAATATAACGACATCACACACCACACACTTGCACTATATAAAAAACAATAAGAATAAAAAGGTCCTGTCTCTCCATGGACGGGGAAAAGCGGCGAGGTCATTAAGACCTCAAAAAAAAAAAAAAAAAAAAAAAAAAAAAAAAAAAAAAAAACCTAACCTAACCTAACCTAACCTAACCTAACCTAACCTAACCTAACCTAACCTAACCTAACCTAACCTAACCTAACCTGGGGCGCGGCGTCGGGTAACCTCCACGTTGGCTTACGCGTTTCTTCCCCCTTTGGACTCCGGTCCTGGGGAGCAGAAGCGTGGAGGCTGGTGCGCCCTGGACAGGCGGTCGGGATACTCTGACTCTCAGGAGCTCTGTATGCTGGCCGTCTGACCAATAACCCGACAGCCCTTTTCAGGGCTTGACCCCATTGCACGAGGGGGTCGCGGGGTGGGATCCGCAGCAGCCCTTTTCAGGGCTCGGCGGGATCGAGGGGCGGGTCGGCCCACTGTTAACTCAGGGGCTGACAGGCACTAGTGCCACCGTCGGTGAGAGAGGCTTCGCCACCCTCTCGCGTTCCGTAACCAACAGGGGCTCAACTATGACCTGACTGGTGGCTCCAGGAGGGTAGCTGAGAACCTGTTGGCCGGAGGGCTTGCCTTAACTGGCCGGCCCGCGTCAAGGAAAAGACTCTAAAACCCGACAGCAAAGTCGTAAAAAGCAGACCTCTCGCCGTAGGCTGTGGCTCCGGCTATGGCCGGCGGCGATGAGTGTCGGGCTGCCGTCGCCTCGCGGCTGATGGCGGCCGAGAGGAGGGGCTCTGCTGGGGCGGGAGTGGGCTGGGCTCGCTCTTTCGCCCCGCGGGCCACGGGGACGCCGGCGGGCGGAGTTCGAACGCGTCCCGGGGAGGGATGCCGGCGGGCGAAGTTCGCACGCGTCCCTGGGTGAGAATGGCCACGGGCGGTGGGTCGGGGGATCTGCCGCCCCATGCTAATGTGGCGGAATGCGCCCTTCTGTGTTTCCGGGGTGCATTCAGGAGAAGAGCCCGACAACAAAGGGCGTCCCTAGCCGAGTCGCGGTGAGCAAACTATCCCGTGGCTCGGATTAGGTGAAGGAGGAACACCGTGGTGGTTTAGTGGGTAGTCTGGCTTCTCTTTGAGGTCAGGAGTCCCACACGAAGCGAACCCCCTGCCCCCGCGGGAGGCGAGCGAAGTGCGTAAATGCATTCCACCACGTAAAAAAAAAAAAAAAAAAAAAAAACCTAACCTAACCTAACCTAACCTAACCTAACCTAACCTAACCTAACCTAACCTAACCTAACCTAACCTAACCTAACCTAACCTAACCTAACCTGGGGCGCGGCGTCGGGTAACCTCCACGTTGGCTTACGCGTTTCTTCCCCCTTTGGACTCCGGTCCTGGGGAGCGGAAGCGTGGAGGCTGGTGCGCCCTGGACAGGCGGTCAGGATACTCTGACTCTCAGGAGCTCTGTATGCTGGCCGTCTGACCAATAACCCGACAACTGACCCCATTGCACGAGGGGGTCGTGGGATCCGCGTAGCCCTTTTCAGGGCTCGCCATCGCTCCCAGTACCCCTCTGTTTTCAGAGGGGACAGGGGAGAGATGCTGGATCGAGGGACGGGTCGGCCCACTGATTACTCAGGGGCTGACAGGCACTAGTGCCACCGTCGGTGGGAGAGGCCTAGCCACCCTCTCGCGTTCCGTAACCAACAGGGGCTCAACTGTGACCTGACTGGTGGCTCCAGGAGGGTATGCTGAGAACCTGTTGGCCGGAGGGCTTGCCTTAATTGGCCGGCCCATGACAAGGACAGTCTATAACACCCGACAGCGAAGTCGTAAAAACCTGTGGATACCGGCCGACCTCCACAGTATATAGGCTTATCCGGGTGCAGGGGGCACCGCCCGGACGGACTTTTTATTTCCCCCACACTCGTGGGAATTGTATGGATTGCTCAAATATAAACCCAAAAAACAAACTCGATGATGTGCCAGTTTTGGCGGAGGAAATGGAGACGGAGATGGGGACGGAGACCGCAAGGTCTTCCGTCTCTGTCAGTGGAATGGTGCCAGTGGTGGAGCTGGAGCGAATGACTGCTGCCAGCTTGCCTGGAGTTGCGCGCTCGTCTTCCCCACCAAGGGGAAGACTCTGGCGTAAGCGCACCAATTCGTTGGAATCGCCAGCGCAAAGCGACAGCGATTCGGTGGATGGGCGGGGGCCTAAAAGGAACCGTGGCCGTCCCCCGAAAACGGGGGATTACGTCGGTCTGGCCAAAGCCAAGGCGGAGCTCAACGCGGCTAAGGAGCGTGAGCTCGAGCTCCGAGCAGAAGAGGAGCTCGCAGATGAGCTGCGGCTGCAGCGGCGGAGGGCTCTCTATCTCAGAGAGACCCCTGGCCCGCAGCCGCAGCCCAGTCTGCAGCCCCAAGCGGGACTGGTATCCTCGGACACCCAGTCCCTCAGTGCGGAGGAGATCTCGGGCTCAATAGAGGCGGCGGTGAAGGTGATCCAAACCATCGCCGTCAAGAGCTCCAACTTGAAGGGCCAATTCGTGCGGGACCTCAAGGACGCGTGTGGCTCCATCATGGAGAACATGCGCGTTCTGATGTCCCGCACGGAATCGGAGGAGGTGGCCAAGCTCCAGGCCGAGCTTGCGGTTGTGCGGGCCGAAATGCGGGCCATGAAGCAGCAGGCGGAGGCTGCGCCGCCCCCGATGAGCCGGGAAGAGATCGGCTTCCTGGTCGACGCCCGGCTCGCGGGGATCGCTGACCGCCTGCTGCCGGAGACCCGCATCCGTCCGCCGCTGCAGGCGGACGCGAGGAACGCGGCGCGGTCCACCGGCGCACTTGAGCCCGAGCCTGAGGCGTCTCCCCCAGATCCTCTCCCCCCTCCCCTCTCTCCTCCAATGCCAGGCGGGCAGGTGGAGGCAGGGCCGAGCCTTACCGGGCCGCCGGGGGGGAAGGAGGAGAGGAAGAAGAAGAAGAAGAAGGCAGGGAAGAAGACGGCCGCGGCGAAGGAGGCGGAGGCTGCCCGGAAACCCCCGGCGACTTCGACTTCGACGTTGGCTCCCGCCCCGCTCCCGCAAAGCGGGACATGGAGCGAGGTGGCGGCTAGGCCAAAGAAGCCTAAAGCGCCCCCTGCCGGGTCGGCTGCCCCAACCGCTGCAACTCCGGTAGCGCCAGCCTCCAAGCGGAGGAAAAAGAGGCCCCGCAAATTGCGCACCCCGCAAACGGCAGCTATTACAATCACGCTGCAGCCGGGTGCCGCAGAGCGGGGCATCACCTACGCGCAGGTGATGTCCAAAGCCGAGAGGTCAATAGACCTCAAGGGTTTGGGCATCGACGGCCTCCGACTACGCAACGCCGTAACCGGAGGCCGGATCCTGGAGGTGGCTGGCGCCGACAGATCCCGGAAGGCGGACCAGCTCGCTGCCAAACTCAGGGAGGCGATAGAAGAGGTCCGCGTCGCTAGGCCGGAGAGATGCGTGGAGATGCGCATCTCTGGGCTGGGCGACTCGGCCTCGAAAGAGTCGGTGGCGGCGCTGCTGGCGGCGGAGGGGGGCTGTGCTGCCGACCACATCAAGGTGGGCGATATACAGCGCCCACCTGACCGACAGGGCACTGCCTGGCTCCGATGCCCGGTTGCGGTCGCAAAAAAGCTGACGGATGGCCGCCGCATCGTCGTCGGGTGGTCAGTGGTCAGACTGACCATCCTGGAGCCGAGGCCGGCGCGGTGCTTCCGCTGCCTCGAGCCGGGGCACGTCGGGGCCAAGTGCACTGCGGCCATTGACCGCAGTGCGCTCTGCTTCCGTTGCGGGCAGGAAGGCCACAAGGCGGCCACCTGCTCCGCGGAGCCGAGGTGCCTCATCTGTTCGGCGGAGGGTGCGGCGTCCGGCCACCGGCTTGGGTCGGCGCAATGCAAGGCGTCCTCCCGAAGCAGGGGGGCTAAAAGGAGAGCAGCAGGTGGGGCGAAACCCACGCCCTCGCCCACCCTGCTGCCGAATAGGGAGGAGGAGATGGACACTGCCCAAACCTAATGGCCCAAACCATCTCCATACTGCAGGCCAACGTCAACCACTGCGCCACGGCCCAGGATCTTCTGGCCCAATCCATGGCGCAGTGGCAGACGACAATGGCAGTAGTCGCCGAGCCGTATTGCGTTCGCAACAGCCCTAACTGGGCCGGCGACCGCGGCGGCTCGGTGGCTATCGTCGCTCAGCGAACGGCCCCTCCTTTCGACAGAGTGCGGAAGGGCCGAGGGTGCGTACTCGTCGCGCTGGGTGGCGCTGCGGTAATTGGGGTGTACTGTCCCCCCAGCAGAAGCCTCGCCGAGTTCGAGCAGTTGCTCACGGAGGTCGGGGCTCTGCTGGCGGAAGTGCACCCCACCCCGGCTGTGGTGGCCGGGGATTTCAACGCTCACTCACGGGCGTGGGGATCCCCGGCGACCGATGCCCGGGGGGAGATGGTGGAGGAGTGGGCGGTGTCCCAAGGCTTGGTGCTGCTGAATCGAGGGGCGGTCCACACGTTTGTGCGGGCCCGGGCCGGGTCGGTAGTCGACCTTTCTTTCGCGAGTTCTGGCCTGGCCCGTCGCATACACAACTGGCGGGTCGTCGAGGGGGTGGAGACTTCGTCTGACCACCGGTACATCCGGTTCGACATCGTCTCTGCCCCCGCGGCGACGCCTCGTGTGGCACTGGACCGCCCCGTGGCAGGGGAAGGTCCGCGGTGGCGGCTCGGAACGCTGGACCGGGAGCTGGCCCGAGAGGCGGCTATCGTCGAGCGATGGGCTGCTGTCGACAGCGGTCAGGACGTGGACGCGAGATGCGAGTGGCTCGCTGGAGCACTGACTCGCGTCTGCGACGCGGCGATGCAGAGGGCGAGACCTATCCCGCCTCGGAGGCAGGTGTACTGGTGGCGTCCCCACCTGGCCGAGCTGCGTGCCGCGAGTCACGCGGCCCAGAGGCAGTACACCCGCAGCCGAAGGCGGGCCGTTAGAGATCTCGCCCGCGAAGAAGAATTGCACGCCGCGTACCTTTCCGCTCGTCGGGCCCTCAGCTCGGCGATCAAAGCCGCCAAGGACGAGGCCTGGAAGGAGTGGCTCGAGAGCCTCGACCGAGATCCGTGGGGGCGCCCGTACAAGATTGTGAGTCAGAAACTCCAGCCTTGGGCGCCTCCCCTCACCAGAACTCTCGAGCCGAGTCTTCTGGACCGAGTGGTCAGCTCCCTCTTCCCTGCCAGGGAAGAGTGGGCCCCGCCGCGGATGGCAGCACCAAGCCAGGTGCCGGCAGACGAAGGGGCGATACCTCCCGTGTCCGAGGCCGAGTTAGGGGCTGCGATACTGGCACTCCGGTCCAGGAATCGCGCCCCGGGCCCGGACGGCGTCCCTGGGAAGGTTATCGTCACCGTCATGCCGGCACTAGAGGAGGAGACGCTGTCCCTCATGTCGGAGTGTCTGGTGTCGGGGAGAGTCCCTCGACGATGGAAAACCGGCAAGCTCGTGCTGCTCAAAAAGCACGGGCGCCCAGCCGAATCGCCGTCGGCCTACCGCCCCATCGTGTTGCTCGACGAGATGTGCAAGCTTTTTGAGCGGGTGCTCGCTGCGCGTCTCGTCGGCCACCTGGGGGGGGCGGGGCCCAATCTGAGCGATGGCCAGTTCGGCTTCCGTCGTGGGAGGTCGACCCTCGACGCGATATCCCGACTGCGGGACAGCGTCAATGAAGCGGTCTCCGGGGGTGAGGTGCTGTTGGCTGTATCGTTGGATATAGCGAACGCCTTCAACACCCTCCCCTGGGGAACCATTGCGGAGGCGTTGAGGTACCACAATGTCCCGTGGTACCTCAGGCGCGTCCTTGCGGACTACTTCGTGGACCGGGTCATCATTTACCCGGCCCAAGACGGGGTGGTCCGCAGGGGCATGTCTTGTGGCGTTCCACAGGGGTCGGTCCTCGGGCCGCTCCTGTGGAACATAGGTTATGATTGGGTCCTGCGCGGTGCTAATCTTCGGGGGGTCGGTGTACTTTGTTACGCCGACGATACCCTAGTCACCGCGCGGGCCCCCACTTTTCGGGACGCCGCCGTCCTTGCCACGGCAGGTGTAGCCCACGTAGTGCGTCGCATCGAGGCGCTCGGCCTAAAAGTCGCCCTCGAAAAGTCCGAGGCCCTCTTCTTCCACGGGCCCCGGCAGACGCCGCCTCGAGATAGGACAATCATGGTGGGCGGCATCCCCATCGCTGTCGGGACCAGCCTGAAATACCTCGGGCTCGTTCTCGACAGTCGGTGGCGGTTCGCGGAGCATTTCCGGCAGCTGGCACCGAAGTTGCTGGCATTTGCCGGAATGCTCTCGCGGTTGCTGCCCAACAGCGGAGGCCCAGGGTCTGCATGCCGCCGTCTCTATGACGGAGTGGTGCGCTCCAAGGCGCTCTACGGAGCGCCCATATGGGCGGAGGCCCTCTGCCCGGCGAATATCGCGCTGCTGCGACGACCGCAGCGCGCCATAGCGCAGAGGGCTGCACGGGCGTACCACACCGTCTCTTACGAGGCGGCGTGTCTGATTGCGGGGAGTATCCCCTGGGATCTCGAGGCCGGCGTCCTCAAGAGGGTGTACGACGAGAGCGCCCTGATGCGGCGTGCTATCGGGGGTCGGCCGCCTCCGGAGGAGATCGATCGCTGGAGACAGTCGGCTCGCGATGATCTCTTCCGGAAGTGGGCCGAAAGACTGCGGGCGACGCGCAGCGGATCGCTGCTTGTGGGGGCCGTCAGGCCCGTCCTGCGTCAGTGGGTAGAGAGGGGTCATGGGGCCCCGACATACCACCTCACCCAACTTCTCACGGGCCATGGCTGTTTTGCCAAGTACCTGTGGGAAGTGGTGGGGATAGAGTCGGAGCCCCGGTGCCGAAACTGCACCAGCGGAGACCCGGACACGGCCTACCACACCCTGGCTGTGTGTGAAGCGTGGGACGGACAAAGGACGGCCCTCATAAGCACCATTGGTGCGGACCTCTCGCTGTCGGCCGTAGTTCCAGCTATGGCTGGCAGCGGAGAGTGTTGGGCTGCCGTTGCCTCGTTCGCTGACGAGGTGATGGCGGCTAAGAGAGAGGCTCTGCGGGAGCGGGAGCGAGCTGGGCTCACTCTCCCGCCCCGCAGACCCGCGGCGAGGGGGCGCCGGCGAGCACAATTCGCCCGCGTCCCCGAATGAGAGTGGCCACGGGCGGTGGGTCGGGGGACCTGCTGCCCCACGCTAATGTGGCGGAATGCGCCCCTCTGTGTTCCTGGGGTGCATTCATGAGGAGGACAGGCCCCATCATCTGGGCACGGTGGCCCGGATGGTGGGGCCTCGACTGAGGTGAGCCCGATAAAAAGGGCGTCCCTAGCCGAGTCGCGGTGAGCAAACTATCCCGCGGCTCGGTTTAGGTGAAGGAGGAACACCGTGGTGGTTTAGTGGGTAGTCTGGCCTCTCTTCGAGGTCAGGAGTCCCACACGAAGCGAACCCTCTGCCCCCGCGGGGGGTGAGCGAAGTGCGTAAATGCATTCCACCACGTAAAAAAAAAAAAAAAAAAAAAAAAACCTAACCTAACCTAACCTAACCTAACCTAACCTAACCTAACCTAACCTAACCTAACCTAACCTAACCTAACCCGTGCGAAATTTTCATTGAAAACAGCTGCTAGTAACGTTGTTATTTGTTGGTATCATATTTGTAGACACTCCTGCGTCCCGTGGGAAGAAAATTACCTGAAAAATAAAGAAAAATTTTTAATTTCTGGACTTAGAATATTTTTAAATTTCTAAATTAACAAATTTTCGAGGTTTTTGTCGAATTATTCGATAACGCTTCACCTCAAAGTTGACATAGTTACAGATCTAGATAGCCCTCATCAAGGCCTATCTAATAACACCTCCTTTGTACAGGTTGGGTAAATAGAAGTTACTAAATTTTCACATTCATTTTGACTTTCGGCATTTTTAAGGAATTTTCCAAGGCGCTTCGCTTATAACTTTTCGAAATTTATTTTTGGAATTTTTAATTATATATATTTAGATAGAACTCGTCAAGGCCTATCTAATAACACCTCTTTTATTAACATTCGGTTAATAAAAGTAGTAAATTTTCAACATACAAAACCCAGATTACCGTTTTTTCGAAAATTTTCTGCGATTTTCTTTTAATAACTTGCCCCCTTATTTTTTGGAAATAATAAATTATACATATCTAGATAGCTCGCGTCACGACCTATCTAGCAACACCTCTTTTATTTAAATCTGGTAAATAGAATCTTAGAAATCCGACTTTTAAATTTCAATTTTAGTCATTTTTGAGGTTTTTCTCGATTAATTCGATAGCCTTTGTTTTCCAAATTATCATTTATATATATTTAGATAGCCCTGTTAATTACCCGTCGAACGACACCACTCTCGTCCGGATCCGCCTGACGGAAAATTGGGAAATTGACCTACAAAAAATTCGGCATTGTTTGTTTACTTTCGAAAGTCTACCTTAGGGGTGAACATTTGGAACATTTGTGCGAAATTTTCATTGAAAACAGCTGCTAGTAACGTTGTTATTTGTTGGTATCATATTTGTAGACACTCCTGCGTCCCGTGGGAAGAAAATTACCTGAAAAATAAAGAAAAATTTTTAATTTCTGGACTTAGAATATTTTTAAATTTCTAAATTAACAAATTTTCGAGGTTTTTGTCGAATTATTCGATAACGCTTCACCTCAAAGTTGACATAGTTACAGATCTAGATAGCCCTCATCAAGGCCTATCTAATAACACCTCCTTTGTACAGGTTGGGTAAATAGAAGTTACTAAATTTTCACATTCATTTTGACTTTCGGCATTTTTAAGGAATTTTCCAAGGCGCTTCGCTTATAACTTTTCGAAATTTATTTTTGGAATTTTTAATTATATATATTTAGATAGAACTCGTCAAGGCCTATCTAATAACACCTCTTTTATTAACATTCGGTTAATAAAAGTAGTAAATTTTCAACATACAAAACCCAGATTACCGTTTTTTCGAAAATTTTCTGCGATTTTCTTTTAATAACTTGCCCCCTTATTTTTTGGAAATAATAAATTATACATATCTAGATAGCTCGCGTCACGACCTATCTAGCAACACCTCTTTTATTTAAATCTGGTAAATAGAATCTTAGAAATCCGACTTTTAAATTTCAATTTTAGTCATTTTTGAGGTTTTTCTCGATTAATTCGATAGCCTTTGTTTTCCAAATTATCATTTATATATATTTAGATAGCCCTGTTAATTACCCGTCGAACGACACCACTCTCGTCCGGATCCGCCTGACGGAAAATTGGGAAATTGACCTACAAAAAATTCGGCATTGTTTGTTTACTTTCGAAAGTCTACCTTAGGGGTGAACATTTGGAACATTTGTGCGAAATTTTCATTGAAAACAGCTGCTAGTAACGTTGTTATTTGTTGGTATCATATTTGTAGACACTCCTGCGTCCCGTGGGAAGAAAATTACCTGAAAAATAAAGAAAAATTTTTAATTTCTGGACTTAGAATATTTTTAAATTTCTAAATTAACAAATTTTCGAGGTTTTTGTCGAATTATTCGATAACGCTTCACCTCAAAGTTGACATAGTTACAGATCTAGATAGCCCTCATCAAGGCCTATCTAATAACACCTCCTTTGTACAGGTTGGGTAAATAGAAGTTACTAAATTTTCACATTCATTTTGACTTTCGGCATTTTTAAGGAATTTTCCAAGGCGCTTCGCTTATAACTTTTCGAAATTTATTTTTGGAATTTTTAATTATATATATTTAGATAGAACTCGTCAAGGCCTATCTAATAACACCTCTTTTATTAACATTCGGTTAATAAAAGTAGTAAATTTTCAACATACAAAACCCAGATTACCGTTTTTTCGAAAATTTTCTGCGATTTTCTTTTAATAACTTGCCCCCTTATTTTTTGGAAATAATAAATTATACATATCTAGATAGCTCGCGTCACGACCTATCTAGCAACACCTCTTTTATTTAAATCTGGTAAATAGAATCTTAGAAATCCGACTTTTAAATTTCAATTTTAGTCATTTTTGAGGTTTTTCTCGATTAATTCGATAGCCTTTGTTTTCCAAATTATCATTTATATATATTTAGATAGCCCTGTTAATTACCCGTCGAACGACACCACTCTCGTCCGGATCCGCCTGACGGAAAATTGGGAAATTGACCTACAAAAAATTCGGCATTGTTTGTTTACTTTCGAAAGTCTACCTTAGGGGTGAACATTTGGAACATTTGTGCGAAATTTTCATTGAAAACAGCTGCTAGTAACGTTGTTATTTGTTGGTATCATATTTGTAGACACTCCTGCGTCCCGTGGGAAGAAAATTACCTGAAAAATAAAGAAAAATTTTTAATTTCTGGACTTAGAATATTTTTAAATTTCTAAATTAACAAATTTTCGAGGTTTTTGTCGAATTATTCGATAACGCTTCACCTCAAAGTTGACATAGTTACAGATCTAGATAGCCCTCATCAAGGCCTATCTAATAACACCTCCTTTGTACAGGTTGGGTAAATAGAAGTTACTAAATTTTCACATTCATTTTGACTTTCGGCATTTTTAAGGAATTTTCCAAGGCGCTTCGCTTATAACTTTTCGAAATTTATTTTTGGAATTTTTAATTATATATATTTAGATAGAACTCGTCAAGGCCTATCTAATAACACCTCTTTTATTAACATTCGGTTAATAAAAGTAGTAAATTTTCAACATACAAAACCCAGATTACCGTTTTTTCGAAAATTTTCTGCGATTTTCTTTTAATAACTTGCCCCCTTATTTTTTGGAAATAATAAATTATACATATCTAGATAGCTCGCGTCACGACCTATCTAGCAACACCTCTTTTATTTAAATCTGGTAAATAGAATCTTAGAAATCCGACTTTTAAATTTCAATTTTAGTCATTTTTGAGGTTTTTCTCGATTAATTCGATAGCCTTTGTTTTCCAAATTATCATTTATATATATTTAGATAGCCCTGTTAATTACCCGTCGAACGACACCACTCTCGTCCGGATCCGCCTGACGGAAAATTGGGAAATTGACCTACAAAAAATTCGGCATTGTTTGTTTACTTTCGAAAGTCTACCTTAGGGGTGAACATTTGGAACATTTGTGCGAAATTTTCATTGAAAACAGCTGCTAGTAACGTTGTTATTTGTTGGTATCATATTTGTAGACACTCCTGCGTCCCGTGGGAAGAAAATTACCTGAAAAATAAAGAAAAATTTTTAATTTCTGGACTTAGAATATTTTTAAATTTCTAAATTAACAAATTTTCGAGGTTTTTGTCGAATTATTCGATAACGCTTCACCTCAAAGTTGACATAGTTACAGATCTAGATAGCCCTCATCAAGGCCTATCTAATAACACCTCCTTTGTACAGGTTGGGTAAATAGAAGTTACTAAATTTTCACATTCATTTTGACTTTCGGCATTTTTAAGGAATTTTCCAAGGCGCTTCGCTTATAACTTTTCGAAATTTATTTTTGGAATTTTTAATTATATATATTTAGATAGAACTCGTCAAGGCCTATCTAATAACACCTCTTTTATTAACATTCGGTTAATAAAAGTAGTAAATTTTCAACATACAAAACCCAGATTACCGTTTTTTCGAAAATTTTCTGCGATTTTCTTTTAATAACTTGCCCCCTTATTTTTTGGAAATAATAAATTATACATATCTAGATAGCTCGCGTCACGACCTATCTAGCAACACCTCTTTTATTTAAATCTGGTAAATAGAATCTTAGAAATCCGACTTTTAAATTTCAATTTTAGTCATTTTTGAGGTTTTTCTCGATTAATTCGATAGCCTTTGTTTTCCAAATTATCATTTATATATATTTAGATAGCCCTGTTAATTACCCGTCGAACGACACCACTCTCGTCCGGATCCGCCTGACGGAAAATTGGGAAATTGACCTACAAAAAATTCGGCATTGTTTGTTTACTTTCGAAAGTCTACCTTAGGGGTGAACATTTGGAACATTTGTGCGAAATTTTCATTGAAAACAGCTGCTAGTAACGTTGTTATTTGTTGGTATCATATTTGTAGACACTCCTGCGTCCCGTGGGAAGAAAATTACCTGAAAAATAAAGAAAAATTTTTAATTTCTGGACTTAGAATATTTTTAAATTTCTAAATTAACAAATTTTCGAGGTTTTTGTCGAATTATTCGATAACGCTTCACCTCAAAGTTGACATAGTTACAGATCTAGATAGCCCTCATCAAGGCCTATCTAATAACACCTCCTTTGTATAGGTTGGGTAAATAGAAGTTACTAAATTTTCACATTCATTTTGACTTTCGGCATTTTTAAGGAATTTTCCAAGGCGCTTCGCTTATAACTTTTCGAAATTTATTTTTGGAATTTTTAATTATATATATTTAGATAGAACTCGTCAAGGCCTATCTAATAACACCTCTTTTATTAACATTCGGTTAATAAAAGTAGTAAATTTTCAACATACAAAACCCAGATTACCGTTTTTTCGAAAATTTTCTGCGATTTTCTTTTAATAACTTGCCCCCTTATTTTTTGGAAATAATAAATTATACATATCTAGATAGCTCGCGTCACGACCTATCTAGCAACACCTCTTTTATTTAAATCTGGTAAATAGAATCTTAGAAATCCGATTTTTAAATTTCAATTTTAGTCATTTTTGAGGTTTTTCTCGATTAATTCGATAGCCTTTGTTTTCCAAATTATCATTTATATATATTTAGATAGCCCTGTTAATTACCCGTCGAACGACACCACTCTCGTCCGGATCCGCCTGACGGAAAATTGGGAAATTGACCTACAAAAAATTCGGCATTGTTTGTTTACTTTCGAAAGTCTACCTTAGGGGTGAACATTTGGAACATTTGTGCGAAATTTTCATTGAAAACAGCTGCTAGTAACGTTGTTATTTGTTGGTATCATATTTGTAGACACTCCTGCGTCCCGTGGGAAGAAAATTACCTGAAAAATAAAGAAAAATTTTTAATTTCTGGACTTAGAATATTTTTAAATTTCTAAATTAACAAATTTTCGAGGTTTTTGTCGAATTATTCGATAACGCTTCACCTCAAAGTTGACATAGTTACAGATCTAGATAGCCCTCATCAAGGCCTATCTAATAACACCTCCTTTGTATAGGTTGGGTAAATAGAAGTTACTAAATTTTCACATTCATTTTGACTTTCGGCATTTTTAAGGAATTTTCCAAGGCGCTTCGCTTATAACTTTTCGAAATTTATTTTTGGAATTTTTAATTATATATATTTAGATAGAACTCGTCAAGGCCTATCTAATAACACCTCTTTTATTAACATTCGGTTAATAAAAGTAGTAAATTTTCAACATACAAAACCCAGATTACCGTTTTTTCGAAAATTTTCTGCGATTTTCTTTTAATAACTTGCCCCCTTATTTTTTGGAAATAATAAATTATACATATCTAGATAGCTCGCGTCACGACCTATCTAGCAACACCTCTTTTATTTAAATCTGGTAAATAGAATCTTAGAAATCCGATTTTTAAATTTCAATTTTAGTCATTTTTGAGGTTTTTCTCGATTAATTCGATAGCCTTTGTTTTCCAAATTATCATTTATATATATTTAGATAGCCCTGTTAATTACCCGTCGAACGACACCACTCTCGTCCGGATCCGCCTGACGGAAAATTGGGAAATTGACCTACAAAAAATTCGGCATTGTTTGTTTACTTTCGAAAGTCTACCTTAGGGGTGAACATTTGGAACATTTGTGCGAAATTTTCATTGAAAACAGCTGCTAGTAACGTTGTTATTTGTTGGTATCATATTTGTAGACACTCCTGCGTCCCGTGGGAAGAAAATTACCTGAAAAATAAAGAAAAATTTTTAATTTCTGGACTTAGAATATTTTTAAATTTCTAAATTAACAAATTTTCGAGGTTTTTGTCGAATTATTCGATAACGCTTCACCTCAAAGTTGACATAGTTACAGATCTAGATAGCCCTCATCAAGGCCTATCTAATAACACCTCCTTTGTATAGGTTGGGTAAATAGAAGTTACTAAATTTTCACATTCATTTTGACTTTCGGCATTTTTAAGGAATTTTCCAAGGCGCTTCGCTTATAACTTTTCGAAATTTATTTTTGGAATTTTTAATTATATATATTTAGATAGAACTCGTCAAGGCCTATCTAATAACACCTCTTTTATTAACATTCGGTTAATAAAAGTAGTAAATTTTCAACATACAAAACCCAGATTACCGTTTTTTCGAAAATTTTCTGCGATTTTCTTTTAATAACTTGCCCCCTTATTTTTTGGAAATAATAAATTATACATATCTAGATAGCTCGCGTCACGACCTATCTAGCAACACCTCTTTTATTTAAATCTGGTAAATAGAATCTTAGAAATCCGATTTTTAAATTTCAATTTTAGTCATTTTTGAGGTTTTTCTCGATTAATTCGATAGCCTTTGTTTTCCAAATTATCATTTATATATATTTAGATAGCCCTGTTAATTACCCGTCGAACGACACCACTCTCGTCCGGATCCGCCTGACGGAAAATTGGGAAATTGACCTACAAAAAATTCGGCATTGTTTGTTTACTTTCGAAAGTCTACCTTAGGGGTGAACATTTGGAACATTTGTGCGAAATTTTCATTGAAAACAGCTGCTAGTAACGTTGTTATTTGTTGGTATCATATTTGTAGACACTCCTGCGTCCCGTGGGAAGAAAATTACCTGAAAAATAAAGAAAAATTTTTAATTTCTGGACTTAGAATATTTTTAAATTTCTAAATTAACAAATTTTCGAGGTTTTTGTCGAATTATTCGATAACGCTTCACCTCAAAGTTGACATAGTTACAGATCTAGATAGCCCTCATCAAGGCCTATCTAATAACACCTCCTTTGTATAGGTTGGGTAAATAGAAGTTACTAAATTTTCACATTCATTTTGACTTTCGGCATTTTTAAGGAATTTTCCAAGGCGCTTCGCTTATAACTTTTCGAAATTTATTTTTGGAATTTTTAATTATATATATTTAGATAGAACTCGTCAAGGCCTATCTAATAACACCTCTTTTATTAACATTCGGTTAATAAAAGTAGTAAATTTTCAACATACAAAACCCAGATTACCGTTTTTTCGAAAATTTTCTGCGATTTTCTTTTAATAACTTGCCCCCTTATTTTTTGGAAATAATAAATTATACATATCTAGATAGCTCGCGTCACGACCTATCTAGCAACACCTCTTTTATTTAAATCTGGTAAATAGAATCTTAGAAATCCGATTTTTAAATTTCAATTTTAGTCATTTTTGAGGTTTTTCTCGATTAATTCGATAGCCTTTGTTTTCCAAATTATCATTTATATATATTTAGATAGCCCTGTTAATTACCCGTCGAACGACACCACTCTCGTCCGGATCCGCCTGACGGAAAATTGGGAAATTGACCTACAAAAAATTCGGCATTGTTTGTTTACTTTCGAAAGTCTACCTTAGGGGTGAACATTTGGAACATTTGTGCGAAATTTTCATTGAAAACAGCTGCTAGTAACGTTGTTATTTGTTGGTATCATATTTGTAGACACTCCTGCGTCCCGTGGGAAGAAAATTACCTGAAAAATAAAGAAAAATTTTTAATTTCTGGACTTAGAATATTTTTAAATTTCTAAATTAACAAATTTTCGAGGTTTTTGTCGAATTATTCGATAACGCTTCACCTCAAAGTTGACATAGTTACAGATCTAGATAGCCCTCATCAAGGCCTATCTAATAACACCTCCTTTGTATAGGTTGGGTAAATAGAAGTTACTAAATTTTCACATTCATTTTGACTTTCGGCATTTTTAAGGAATTTTCCAAGGCGCTTCGCTTATAACTTTTCGAAATTTATTTTTGGAATTTTTAATTATATATATTTAGATAGAACTCGTCAAGGCCTATCTAATAACACCTCTTTTATTAACATTCGGTTAATAAAAGTAGTAAATTTTCAACATACAAAACCCAGATTACCGTTTTTTCGAAAATTTTCTGCGATTTTCTTTTAATAACTTGCCCCCTTATTTTTTGGAAATAATAAATTATACATATCTAGATAGCTCGCGTCACGACCTATCTAGCAACACCTCTTTTATTTAAATCTGGTAAATAGAATCTTAGAAATCCGATTTTTAAATTTCAATTTTAGTCATTTTTGAGGTTTTTCTCGATTAATTCGATAGCCTTTGTTTTCCAAATTATCATTTATATATATTTAGATAGCCCTGTTAATTACCCGTCGAACGACACCACTCTCGTCCGGATCCGCCTGACGGAAAATTGGGAAATTGACCTACAAAAAATTCGGCATTGTTTGTTTACTTTCGAAAGTCTACCTTAGGGGTGAACATTTGGAACATTTGTGCGAAATTTTCATTGAAAACAGCTGCTAGTAACGTTGTTATTTGTTGGTATCATATTTGTAGACACTCCTGCGTCCCGTGGGAAGAAAATTACCTGAAAAATAAAGAAAAATTTTTAATTTCTGGACTTAGAATATTTTTAAATTTCTAAATTAACAAATTTTCGAGGTTTTTGTCGAATTATTCGATAACGCTTCACCTCAAAGTTGACATAGTTACAGATCTAGATAGCCCTCATCAAGGCCTATCTAATAACACCTCCTTTGTATAGGTTGGGTAAATAGAAGTTACTAAATTTTCACATTCATTTTGACTTTCGGCATTTTTAAGGAATTTTCCAAGGCGCTTCGCTTATAACTTTTCGAAATTTATTTTTGGAATTTTTAATTATATATATTTAGATAGAACTCGTCAAGGCCTATCTAATAACACCTCTTTTATTAACATTCGGTTAATAAAAGTAGTAAATTTTCAACATACAAAACCCAGATTACCGTTTTTTCGAAAATTTTCTGCGATTTTCTTTTAATAACTTGCCCCCTTATTTTTTGGAAATAATAAATTATACATATCTAGATAGCTCGCGTCACGACCTATCTAGCAACACCTCTTTTATTTAAATCTGGTAAATAGAATCTTAGAAATCCGATTTTTAAATTTCAATTTTAGTCATTTTTGAGGTTTTTCTCGATTAATTCGATAGCCTTTGTTTTCCAAATTATCATTTATATATATTTAGATAGCCCTGTTAATTACCCGTCGAACGACACCACTCTCGTCCGGATCCGCCTGACGGAAAATTGGGAAATTGACCTACAAAAAATTCGGCATTGTTTGTTTACTTTCGAAAGTCTACCTTAGGGGTGAACATTTGGAACATTTGTGCGAAATTTTCATTGAAAACAGCTGCTAGTAACGTTGTTATTTGTTGGTATCATATTTGTAGACACTCCTGCGTCCCGTGGGAAGAAAATTACCTGAAAAATAAAGAAAAATTTTTAATTTCTGGACTTAGAATATTTTTAAATTTCTAAATTAACAAATTTTCGAGGTTTTTGTCGAATTATTCGATAACGCTTCACCTCAAAGTTGACATAGTTACAGATCTAGATAGCCCTCATCAAGGCCTATCTAATAACACCTCCTTTGTATAGGTTGGGTAAATAGAAGTTACTAAATTTTCACATTCATTTTGACTTTCGGCATTTTTAAGGAATTTTCCAAGGCGCTTCGCTTATAACTTTTCGAAATTTATTTTTGGAATTTTTAATTATATATATTTAGATAGAACTCGTCAAGGCCTATCTAATAACACCTCTTTTATTAACATTCGGTTAATAAAAGTAGTAAATTTTCAACATACAAAACCCAGATTACCGTTTTTTCGAAAATTTTCTGCGATTTTCTTTTAATAACTTGCCCCCTTATTTTTTGGAAATAATAAATTATACATATCTAGATAGCTCGCGTCACGACCTATCTAGCAACACCTCTTTTATTTAAATCTGGTAAATAGAATCTTAGAAATCCGATTTTTAAATTTCAATTTTAGTCATTTTTGAGGTTTTTCTCGATTAATTCGATAGCCTTTGTTTTCCAAATTATCATTTATATATATTTAGATAGCCCTGTTAATTACCCGTCGAACGACACCACTCTCGTCCGGATCCGCCTGACGGAAAATTGGGAAATTGACCTACAAAAAATTCGGCATTGTTTGTTTACTTTCGAAAGTCTACCTTAGGGGTGAACATTTGGAACATTTGTGCGAAATTTTCATTGAAAACAGCTGCTAGTAACGTTGTTATTTGTTGGTATCATATTTGTAGACACTCCTGCGTCCCGTGGGAAGAAAATTACCTGAAAAATAAAGAAAAATTTTTAATTTCTGGACTTAGAATATTTTTAAATTTCTAAATTAACAAATTTTCGAGGTTTTTGTCGAATTATTCGATAACGCTTCACCTCAAAGTTGACATAGTTACAGATCTAGATAGCCCTCATCAAGGCCTATCTAATAACACCTCCTTTGTATAGGTTGGGTAAATAGAAGTTACTAAATTTTCACATTCATTTTGACTTTCGGCATTTTTAAGGAATTTTCCAAGGCGCTTCGCTTATAACTTTTCGAAATTTATTTTTGGAATTTTTAATTATATATATTTAGATAGAACTCGTCAAGGCCTATCTAATAACACCTCTTTTATTAACATTCGGTTAATAAAAGTAGTAAATTTTCAACATACAAAACCCAGATTACCGTTTTTTCGAAAATTTTCTGCGATTTTCTTTTAATAACTTGCCCCCTTATTTTTTGGAAATAATAAATTATACATATCTAGATAGCTCGCGTCACGACCTATCTAGCAACACCTCTTTTATTTAAATCTGGTAAATAGAATCTTAGAAATCCGATTTTTAAATTTCAATTTTAGTCATTTTTGAGGTTTTTCTCGATTAATTCGATAGCCTTTGTTTTCCAAATTATCATTTATATATATTTAGATAGCCCTGTTAATTACCCGTCGAACGACACCACTCTCGTCCGGATCCGCCTGACGGAAAATTGGGAAATTGACCTACAAAAAATTCGGCATTGTTTGTTTACTTTCGAAAGTCTACCTTAGGGGTGAACATTTGGAACATTTGTGCGAAATTTTCATTGAAAACAGCTGCTAGTAACGTTGTTATTTGTTGGTATCATATTTGTAGACACTCCTGCGTCCCGTGGGAAGAAAATTACCTGAAAAATAAAGAAAAATTTTTAATTTCTGGACTTAGAATATTTTTAAATTTCTAAATTAACAAATTTTCGAGGTTTTTGTCGAATTATTCGATAACGCTTCACCTCAAAGTTGACATAGTTACAGATCTAGATAGCCCTCATCAAGGCCTATCTAATAACACCTCCTTTGTATAGGTTGGGTAAATAGAAGTTACTAAATTTTCACATTCATTTTGACTTTCGGCATTTTTAAGGAATTTTCCAAGGCGCTTCGCTTATAACTTTTCGAAATTTATTTTTGGAATTTTTAATTATATATATTTAGATAGAACTCGTCAAGGCCTATCTAATAACACCTCTTTTATTAACATTCGGTTAATAAAAGTAGTAAATTTTCAACATACAAAACCCAGATTACCGTTTTTTCGAAAATTTTCTGCGATTTTCTTTTAATAACTTGCCCCCTTATTTTTTGGAAATAATAAATTATACATATCTAGATAGCTCGCGTCACGACCTATCTAGCAACACCTCTTTTATTTAAATCTGGTAAATAGAATCTTAGAAATCCGATTTTTAAATTTCAATTTTAGTCATTTTTGAGGTTTTTCTCGATTAATTCGATAGCCTTTGTTTTCCAAATTATCATTTATATATATTTAGATAGCCCTGTTAATTACCCGTCGAACGACACCACTCTCGTCCGGATCCGCCTGACGGAAAATTGGGAAATTGACCTACAAAAAATTCGGCATTGTTTGTTTACTTTCGAAAGTCTACCTTAGGGGTGAACATTTGGAACATTTGTGCGAAATTTTCATTGAAAACAGCTGCTAGTAACGTTGTTATTTGTTGGTATCATATTTGTAGACACTCCTGCGTCCCGTGGGAAGAAAATTACCTGAAAAATAAAGAAAAATTTTTAATTTCTGGACTTAGAATATTTTTAAATTTCTAAATTAACAAATTTTCGAGGTTTTTGTCGAATTATTCGATAACGCTTCACCTCAAAGTTGACATAGTTACAGATCTAGATAGCCCTCATCAAGGCCTATCTAATAACACCTCCTTTGTATAGGTTGGGTAAATAGAAGTTACTAAATTTTCACATTCATTTTGACTTTCGGCATTTTTAAGGAATTTTCCAAGGCGCTTCGCTTATAACTTTTCGAAATTTATTTTTGGAATTTTTAATTATATATATTTAGATAGAACTCGTCAAGGCCTATCTAATAACACCTCTTTTATTAACATTCGGTTAATAAAAGTAGTAAATTTTCAACATACAAAACCCAGATTACCGTTTTTTCGAAAATTTTCTGCGATTTTCTTTTAATAACTTGCCCCCTTATTTTTTGGAAATAATAAATTATACATATCTAGATAGCTCGCGTCACGACCTATCTAGCAACACCTCTTTTATTTAAATCTGGTAAATAGAATCTTAGAAATCCGATTTTTAAATTTCAATTTTAGTCATTTTTGAGGTTTTTCTCGATTAATTCGATAGCCTTTGTTTTCCAAATTATCATTTATATATATTTAGATAGCCCTGTTAATTACCCGTCGAACGACACCACTCTCGTCCGGATCCGCCTGACGGAAAATTGGGAAATTGACCTACAAAAAATTCGGCATTGTTTGTTTACTTTCGAAAGTCTACCTTAGGGGTGAACATTTGGAACATTTGTGCGAAATTTTCATTGAAAACAGCTGCTAGTAACGTTGTTATTTGTTGGTATCATATTTGTAGACACTCCTGCGTCCCGTGGGAAGAAAATTACCTGAAAAATAAAGAAAAATTTTTAATTTCTGGACTTAGAATATTTTTAAATTTCTAAATTAACAAATTTTCGAGGTTTTTGTCGAATTATTCGATAACGCTTCACCTCAAAGTTGACATAGTTACAGATCTAGATAGCCCTCATCAAGGCCTATCTAATAACACCTCCTTTGTATAGGTTGGGTAAATAGAAGTTACTAAATTTTCACATTCATTTTGACTTTCGGCATTTTTAAGGAATTTTCCAAGGCGCTTCGCTTATAACTTTTCGAAATTTATTTTTGGAATTTTTAATTATATATATTTAGATAGAACTCGTCAAGGCCTATCTAATAACACCTCTTTTATTAACATTCGGTTAATAAAAGTAGTAAATTTTCAACATACAAAACCCAGATTACCGTTTTTTCGAAAATTTTCTGCGATTTTCTTTTAATAACTTGCCCCCTTATTTTTTGGAAATAATAAATTATACATATCTAGATAGCTCGCGTCACGACCTATCTAGCAACACCTCTTTTATTTAAATCTGGTAAATAGAATCTTAGAAATCCGATTTTTAAATTTCAATTTTAGTCATTTTTGAGGTTTTTCTCGATTAATTCGATAGCCTTTGTTTTCCAAATTATCATTTATATATATTTAGATAGCCCTGTTAATTACCCGTCGAACGACACCACTCTCGTCCGGATCCGCCTGACGGAAAATTGGGAAATTGACCTACAAAAAATTCGGCATTGTTTGTTTACTTTCGAAAGTCTACCTTAGGGGTGAACATTTGGAACATTTGTGCGAAATTTTCATTGAAAACAGCTGCTAGTAACGTTGTTATTTGTTGGTATCATATTTGTAGACACTCCTGCGTCCCGTGGGAAGAAAATTACCTGAAAAATAAAGAAAAATTTTTAATTTCTGGACTTAGAATATTTTTAAATTTCTAAATTAACAAATTTTCGAGGTTTTTGTCGAATTATTCGATAACGCTTCACCTCAAAGTTGACATAGTTACAGATCTAGATAGCCCTCATCAAGGCCTATCTAATAACACCTCCTTTGTATAGGTTGGGTAAATAGAAGTTACTAAATTTTCACATTCATTTTGACTTTCGGCATTTTTAAGGAATTTTCCAAGGCGCTTCGCTTATAACTTTTCGAAATTTATTTTTGGAATTTTTAATTATATATATTTAGATAGAACTCGTCAAGGCCTATCTAATAACACCTCTTTTATTAACATTCGGTTAATAAAAGTAGTAAATTTTCAACATACAAAACCCAGATTACCGTTTTTTCGAAAATTTTCTGCGATTTTCTTTTAATAACTTGCCCCCTTATTTTTTGGAAATAATAAATTATACATATCTAGATAGCTCGCGTCACGACCTATCTAGCAACACCTCTTTTATTTAAATCTGGTAAATAGAATCTTAGAAATCCGATTTTTAAATTTCAATTTTAGTCATTTTTGTTAATAACACCTCTTTTATTAACATTCGGTTAATAAAAGTAGTAAATTTTCAACATACAAAACCCAGATTACCGTTTTTTCGAAAATTTTCTGCGATTTTCTTTTAATAACTTGCCCCCTTATTTTTTGGAAATAATAAATTATACATATCTAGATAGCTCGCGTCACGACCTATCTAGCAACACCTCTTTTATTTAAATCTGGTAAATAGAATCTTAGAAATCCGATTTTTAAATTTCAATTTTAGTCATTTTTGAGGTTTTTCTCGATTAATTCGATAGCCTTTGTTTTCCAAATTATCATTTATATATATTTAGATAGCCCTGTTAATTACCCGTCGAACGACACCACTCTCGTCCGGATCCGCCTGACGGAAAATTGGGAAATTGACCTACAAAAAATTCGGCATTGTTTGTTTACTTTCGAAAGTCTACCTTAGGGGTGAACATTTGGAACATTTGTGCGAAATTTTCATTGAAAACAGCTGCTAGTAACGTTGTTATTTGTTGGTATCATATTTGTAGACACTCCTGCGTCCCGTGGGAAGAAAATTACCTGAAAAATAAAGAAAAATTTTTAATTTCTGGACTTAGAATATTTTTAAATTTCTAAATTAACAAATTTTCGAGGTTTTTGTCGAATTATTCGATAACGCTTCACCTCAAAGTTGACATAGTTACAGATCTAGATAGCCCTCATCAAGGCCTATCTAATAACACCTCCTTTGTATAGGTTGGGTAAATAGAAGTTACTAAATTTTCACATTCATTTTGACTTTCGGCATTTTTAAGGAATTTTCCAAGGCGCTTCGCTTATAACTTTTCGAAATTTATTTTTGGAATTTTTAATTATATATATTTAGATAGAACTCGTCAAGGCCTATCTAATAACACCTCTTTTATTA